>VUQH01038465.1:0-21322 GCA_015106775.1 Etroplus canarensis | reverse complement strand
CCCCCACCCCCCCCCTCTCCTACCACCCAGACCACCCCGGGACCCTTTGACTCTCCTCACTTCTCCGTCCCACCAACCACAGCCTCTGAGCAGGTAAGACTCTGCCTTTCTCAGCCCGCACCGAGGCTGAAAAAGTACTTGCTGCCCTCTCCTCTTGTTCTTCTCCTCCACTCACTTAAAATACCTCTAAGACTGCTGCTCCTCTGATTCGTTTCCTCTCGCCGGTTTCTGTTCTCCATGTCCTCTTTTGCCTTATCTATATGCACATTACAAGTTTTCCCTGTAGCACTTCTTTCCCTTTCGAAAAGTGACACAGGGATGCTATCAGTGAGGTCACTGTATTTTTCTTCTTCCGCTGATATTCTTCTTTGATATCAACTTCCTCCTCCCTCGCTGCCCCACAATCTCTGCATCTCCTCCCCTTTTGTCTTTTGCAATCTCATACCCTCCAGCTCCAAGCACGTGCAAAATTCACTGAGGAGTCTTCTGGTTTTCAAGTCTGCCCTGGAGCACGAACTGACAAGGGTAGCGTGCTGCTGTATTTTGGCTGCGGAAAAGGCATCTCCAATTGATTTTTGAAAAGTGTTTATGTTAGTTGGCGATGGCTATTTATAGCTGCTGACGCGCAGGGCACACATGCCTTCCCTAGGCCACTTCCTAGCAGAACACAGGTCCGTCCACTGGCTCCGGAACGCATGACATTGCACAAAGTGTAATGGCTTTACAAGGCAGCGACTTGCTTGATTGAATCAAGCAATCTTTCCAGGCGAAGTCCAATATTAACATGGCCCATAAAGCATTCCTGGCAACAGCAGAGGAGGAGAAAAAACTGCTTAGTTCTTCAGCTGCACATCCTGTACTTCACCAGGAAGGGGAAGTGGAGTGAGTGTGTGTGTGTGTGTGTGTGTGTGTGTGAGAGACAGAGATACAGCTAAAGTGCTTTAGACATCAATACTGCGAGCCAAGAGATTTTAAAGCCACTCAATCATTTCCGAAAATTGGACCTTACAACAATGTCAACAGCAGAGGAACTGCTTCCTCCAGTGTGGGTTGTTTTGTTTTTTTTTTGTAAGGAGAGGGCAGAAAACACAATAGGATTTAACATGTTTATGTTTGCACTCCACCAAAAATGCTCATCTTACACGCAAAGTTACAGGTGCGCATGTGTCTGCGTGACAGATGCAGCTGCGACAAATTCTCAATTAATCTGCAAATGCTACAAAATAATGAAAAAGGCCCGCTTCATAAAAGGCCAAAGTTACATATTTACCTGGCTTGTGTGGCTATTTAAATTCACACTCCTGAGAAGAATCACAATTTCCATATCTGAGAAGTTATTTGCATGTTTATTCATAATATATTTTCATAATGCAATCACACTAAGCCTGCCTGTGACTTTTAACTTAAAAAGAACTCGCTCTCTCTTGCAGACAGTTTGACCTTTCTTTCTGTGATAATCATTTTCTAATTTAGACAAAAAGAGCATCTGTGACAAAGCCTTCTGGGAGTGTCGGTCGTCCCAACAGGACCGCCTCAGGGGAGAGCAGCGTCGTTACTGTCGAACACAGAGAGAAAACACAGAAATCCCTGCGCTTTAAAATTTGACTGGGAACATTACTTTGATTTGGCGCCTTTATGGTGTTTTTGACAACAAATATGTCAATGCAGAGAGTATTTATGATGCTGCTGACTGCGTTCTCATACTCGAGTCTTCAGGTGTTGGGCTGCTAGTTTATTAGGAAGCGTAAATTAAGAGTGGAGGAACGTCCCACCGTAGAAGCTCAGCTGGCTTCAGGCCAAGATGTAGTCCATCTTCCTTCTTTTACTAAGGCAAACCATTTTTATTCAATAATACAAGAATATGTTAATAGAACCTTAAGGTTTAGCACTCGATTGGAAATATGGATTCTCCATTATGGTGAAAATTGTAATCGTGATAATTTAACACAATTATTCCTTAACTTAAAAAAAAAAATCCTTTTATTGGACTTAAAAATGATCTTTTTGTAAAGGATTTCCTTGTCCTTCAAAAAAAAATCTAATGAATAACAAATTCTTGGAAAAAAGCTGGAAGCAGAGGGGGATGTAGGGTCATCCAGTAGGGAGTTGGGTCCAGGCTAGAGGGTGTTTTTGACCTCGTAAAGGGCAAACTGCTGGCCCGCATCCTCTACCACGGGATATCTCTGGGTGGCAATGATGAAGGCAATTATAGGTCCAGGCAGCAGCAGTTTCATGTGCCTCAGGATACCTGTAAGGTAGCAGCCGACACCTTAGTCGCGTACCGCCAAAAAGCGGACTGGATGACAGATCCTCAGAGACGAAGGCGGGTGCAACCGTTGGCGATCATTCCACGGGGTCACCTCCAGAATCCTCGTAAAGACTTATTTCCTCAGGAAAGATCTTGTTGACCAAAGGCTCTTTTTTCATCATACTGGCTCGAGATAAACAAAACTGTAAGCATTTTTTTTAGGGAGGTGTGAAAACACACCATTGTAAAGTAAAGGGTGCACTTGATTTGTAACACAAGACACAAAAGACAAAAAAAGTGGTTTATCACAGTTGCTTTGTTTTCTTAATCTTTGAAAGATGAAATCGGAAACTAAAATAGATTTACGACCTAATAGGAAATCAGGGCTACAGCAGTCGATTACTTTTCTAATCTATTATTCCTCGATTAATTGGATAAGAAATGTATACATTTTAATTTTTCACCTGTCACCTGATATAGTTGACAACAGCCTTTTCACTTTGAGTCATGGAGCACTGACGCTATTAAACCTGTTTTGAAAATTCTGAACTGCAACTCCACCAAATTTGATACGGAGAACATGAGGCATCACGATGCTTCACCTGTTTTAGTCACAGGAGTATTAGGCGACCACTGGAGTTAATCCATTTGGCAAGAAAGTGTTTAGCACAGGCTAACTTGTATGTTTTCTGATGGGTAATGTGGCAGTTAAATGCACATTATTTTTTGGATATTTTTACCGATGATTACAGACATAAAACAGCACTAGGACACGATGTGAGTTTTTCCTCCAGTGTATGTGTTTCATTAGCCTGCACAGTGGGCAAAGAGAGAACTTAAAACTAAATAAATAAAAACAAATATATATACAGCTTCAGCTGCTCCCTTTTATTTTCCCCAAAGGGTCGCCACAGCTGATTCATCCACATTGGTAATTTGGCAGGGGTTTCACACCGGATGCCCTTCCTGACACAACCCTCCATGGTGGGAGGGGCTTGCGTCTCCACCTGAAATCGAACCAGGGACATTTCGCTTGTCAGGGCAATGCGTAAACCACTACATTACGGATTTTCACTCTAAATAGCCAAAATTTGTCAGCTGGGATATGCTTTAGCCCCCCTCTGAAGACCCTGAATTGGATACATGGATGGATGGAAGACCTGGCACTTAACTACAGTACAGCTGTTTTAAACCAAACAGCTGCAGCCTCTATAAGACAGCATAGAGTTTGACATTTCGTGTATTTTTAACAGAATGATTTGCTCTGAATCAGGGGTTTCTTCCATACATTAAAACAATTTCTAAACCGCAAAGCTCATTTTTGCACTTCAGTAGCAGAATGCCAGCCCTTACTGTACACCTCTCTTCAGTCATGTTTGACAGTAAACAACACTGACAGCACTCATGAAGAGCAAGAAAATGGACATGAAAAATAAGACAGACACAGGTGAACAGTGGCCTCAGGAGTTGTGCTATGCACCGCTGTGCGCTGAAGTCAGTTGAACATACTGAACAGACACATGCCGATCAATCCATAAAAATGGCTGGCACCACTTGGTCGTGTCACCGCTGGTTAGAAAGTGCTGGCTGTGGGATGAGGCGGGTTGTAGTTTATTTAGGCTGCTGCTCCAGTATAACAAGCAGTGAGTAAAAAAAAAAAAATATACAGGTTTGTCTTTAGAAAGTTTTTAACCTCAGCTCACAGATCAACATGTTGTCAACAATGGACAGAAGGGAAAGTTTATCATTGGGCAGGAATTTGACTGAAACAGAAGGTTTTGAAGGAACATGCATAACTGAGACCTAACCTGCACCAGTCAGAATCACAGTGAGCAGTACATAGTTAAACTGATTAAACACAACATCGAAGAAGAGAATTTTCATCGAGGATTTTTTGTAATCAAATTCTTTGAGTTAGTCGATGAATCGTTACAGCTTTACGCTAAATAAAATGAAATTTAAAAAGTAAAAAAAAAAAGTAGGGCTCAGGAGTAATAGCCAGCTTGACCTGTTTTTCCTTACGCTCAGCCACATTCAGTGAATAACAACTTCCATTCATTGTGTTCCTCTAATCCAGTGCGCAGACTAAGCAATGGCCCTCCTGGGGTTCTGATTCCATCCCAGAGTGGCGGACTACACCTTGGACAGGTCACTAGTCTATCACAGAGCGACGAACAAACCGTAGACGCTCACATTCACACCTGTTTATGATTGCTAATTATTGTAGCATGCATGTCTTTGATCTGTGGAAGAATCCACACAGGCACAGGGAGAACATGCAGGCTCCTGGATTTGAACCCTGGACCTTTTTACTGTGAGGCCACAGTGCTAGCCACTGTACCACCATGCTGTCCAAAAATTTAACTCCTACTAATAAACTGATGACTAATTTCTGAGAAAGCTTCGTGCAAATTAACACCTGTAGTTTTGTGATCATTCATCCCTCTTCTAATCTTTGGTTCAAAGTGATTTCTTTAAATGATCAGATAACAGTCCAGATTCATTCAGTACTAAAACACACACCTCAGAGCAAACCCAAAAAGGGCTATCAATTTATGAAATCAAAGAACAGTGGGCTTGTTTTCCTTCTTAAAGCGGTCATTCCTTGCGATGGACGCAGGTTTCTCACGAGCCTGCAGCGCCCATGCAGCTGTATTTAATGCACCTACTGCATTCTTTCACTGTAACCTCTCATAAGAATGCATACGCAACATCCTTTGAAGAATGAGATATTTATGAGCCTCTGTGATGCGTTTGCACACCCCTGCTTGTGCACCACTTTGTGGCGAAGTTGAATTGCATGCCGTTAATGCAGACAACGAGTGTGGCTCACTGTGTCATGCCAGTTTTACACCTTCACGTCACGTAATGCCACAGCTGTCAGTTTAGCGCGCTAGGTGTTGTGAAGATTTGGCAATTGATTTGAGCGAAGCACGCGAATGAAGTCTTGAAAGGGCAGCATAATGAAATGTGAATAGGCAGGGGTTGCTTTTGAAAATAATGTCGTTTTTAAAGCTCTGTAAAATGTTTATAGAGCCCGCTCATTTCCCCTAATTTTCCATTTCTAATAACTGCAGTAGAAAAGGATGGTTCACGTGCATCCACTCCCTCCTCCTATGGAAAGCCAATGCACTGCAAGCAGCTGGTCCTTTTGTGGCTTGGCCCCTTTGAGCCGTTCCGGATCTCCCACTGGCCTGGCCCAGTGCACAGAGTGTGCAGGGAGGTGCCTGTGTATGGACTGGCTCAGTGTGAAAGAGGCGTGTAACACCGACTGGCTGCTGTCACGCAGGAAAGGGGAGCAGGCAGACACAGACAAAAGGGCTGTCAAAGAATTACAGTCTTTAGACTGTGGGGTGCTTTCCTTCAGTGTGCAGTTAGTTTTCCATTTATTAACTCAGTGTATACAATTTCATATTACTGCCAGCTTGGTGTCACGAAACATGAATATGAATAACACAGCAACTCATTTTATGGAACGTCACAATGCATGTTTCATGTGGCATTTCTGGCCTTGAACGCCCCCGTTATCTTGACCTTCACCTTTTTGTGTGTCATTTCACACCTGAAATTGATACTATAAAGGCTTAAAACATGCACACATGTGACATGCTCTTTATATATAATCCCATAAGGAGCACAGAGATTAACGGTTCATGCTGTAAACCTGTGAGTTGAGATTACATATACTTTCAGGGTACATCCTTCTCCCATGTATCAAATCTACTTTTTTTTCAAAACGCTATATAGAATTTTATTCAAAAGGTTCATTTTTAAACATTAAACTATGCACTGAATGGCTACTACATTGGGCAGACCTGTCCATCTGCTCGTGAATGCAAATATATAATCAGTCAATCACATGGCAGCAACTCATTGCATTTAGGCACGCAGACATGGTCAAGACAACCTGCTGAAGTTCAAACCGAGCATTAGAATGGGGAAGAAATGTGATTTAAGTGACTTTAAGTGTGGCATGGATGTTAGTGCCGGACGGACTGGTCTGAGTGTTTCAGAAACTGCTGATCTGCTGAGATTTTCCTGCACAACCGTCTCCAGGGTTTATAGAGAACGGTCTGAAAAAAGAGAAAAGATCCAGTGAGCGGCAGTTCTCGGCAGGCTGGAGGAGAATGGCCAGACTGCTTCAGGCGGATAGGAAGGCAACAGTAACTCAAAACCCACTCATTACAAATTATCACTATTACTTCAATAGTTATTGATTTCAGGATTTTTTGTTCGGCATGATCCCATCACCCGATTCTTCCCAACATTTAACCACCTGTTCCTTTTATGAGGCCGAATCCGTAAAAAAAAAAAAAAAAATTCAGCCAAATCCATTCCTAACTTTATGAGTTATTTTGCACACAGACAGGCAGACAAACCAACGCAGATGAAAACATAACCTCCTCGGCGGAGGTAACAAAGTATGCAGAAGAATGAATCCACATCATGGGGGAACCTTGAAGTAGACAGCGTACAACAGCAGAAGACCACTCCTGTCAGCTAAGAACGGGAAACAGACCATGCTTGCTGACCATATCCATCCGTTTATGACCACAGAGTACCCATCTTCTGATGGCTGCTTCCAACAGCATAGCGTGCCACTTCAAAAACCTCAAAGCATCTGAAACTGGTTTCCTGAACATGACAATGAGTTCACTGTACTCGAATGGCCTCCGCTGTCACCGAATCTCAATCCAGTTGACACCATAAGAAATCCCTTTGGGATGTAGTGAAACGTGAGTTTCTGCATCACTGGAATAGAGGCTGATAAATCTGCAGGGTCTGTATGATGCCATCATGTCAACATACTTCATGACACATCAAAATTTGAAACCCACAGAAGCATAGCGTTACTTAGCACATCGGTTCTCTAATGGTGAACCATGAGGCAGTTCCACCTATGCTTCAGGATTTTGTGACAACCATGGATTACTATTGCAATCTACAACAGCACAGGAGATTTCTTCACCAACACTTTGCACACTCTCATCTCCTCTAAAATAACCTCTGTCAGAATCTGAAACCAAAAATCCCTTATGAGAGAAACTTGGCCAAACTCTAAAGAGCTCTGGGTACCATGGGGGCTGCAAGACCATTTGTTGGACTCTGCCAAGTCAGTGGAGGCAAAGTATACAGTATGTTAGTGGGCTAATGAAGTGGTAACACTCATGTAAAAAGAAAAAAAAATGCAGGTATAGTGTTAGGTCCACTACTGCAAATGAGAAGGCAAACACAGGCAAGTCTGAAAAGAAAAACTGATGACTTGTAAGATGACATAGAGGCTATTTTGTGTAGATATGAATACAGGTGTGACTTGAAATTTTAGCTTGATCTTGGTGTGATGCGATCACACCAAATGCCTGAAAAACCACTGGCTTGGGGCATATGTTTAGACTGATGACGACACTGCATGATCCTCTTGAATCAACTGTCAGTCAGACCGGTGCATATACTGCTCATGTAGCATTCAGGCATGTGAAATGTGATGACTTTATTAAATATACAGGCTAGATCTTCACAATTATGGCAAAAATTGTAATCATGATATTTAACAGGATTACTAACAGACTTTAACAGTGAACTTCCTGGAACCTTAGCTACGATTCAGCAGTCAATCAACCAATCAATGAATGTGGACTGAAATAAGCCTGCCACAGCCTGTTGGAGAGTGAGTTTTAGCAACAGGCAAATGCTACCATTTTAAAGTAGCAGGGGAGCCGACTGACTCTGAGCACAGCAGATAAGGGCCGTTTAGTTTGTTCAACAGAAATTAAAAAGAAATTAAAAGGTGCTTCACTACCTGCAGTCATGGCTGAATGAAAAGCTCAATGGGCCCCTGTGGTCATTACAAAAGAAAAAAACAACCTCATTTACCCACCTCTGATGCATGTGAAAAATACATACACAGCTGTTTTATAATGATACTAGTCTCACAAAAATTTAAAGCCACTGTTGGCTGACAATTCTCTGTTTAGTTCAAAAACTGCACCCCACACCATCCACACCATGAGTAGGACAGAAGCTTAGCATTACATATCTTTTTGGCATTAAAACAAATCATTCACACATTTTAAAATCCAAAAGACAGACTGTATTTTACTTTACTGCAAAACCAGCAAATGACAGCATTTTGTTACCTGCAGTTGCTATTTGCTATGTTTATTTCCACCTGTACCTCTAGCTGAGTGCTTGAACTCAAAGCTGTCAGTGCTTGCCTGCTGTGCCTCCCACCATGCTACAAGATATGCTCCTGTGAACAAGAAAGTTTTCATAGATCTGTATGCAGGCCTTTGAAAAACTAAATACACACTAACAGCTTCTGTAGGAATTAAGAGGGTAAATAGCAGCCAGGTGCTGCTAATCAAATGCCCTTGATTAATTGCTCATCAGCCAATGTGACCACCACCAGCTTATTTTGTAGCCACAGGACCTGGATGCGTTGTAGTCATTGCGCTGACCATGAACTCTACATATCAAAGTATTCTAGAGTCAAATGTGAGGCCATCGGTCTGATAGCTTAAGCTTGACTGAAACTGGGTCATGTAGCAGAACACTGATGCTAGGCACCCCAGCAAGTCTACAACAGAATGGCCGAAAAAGAATCAAGGTAATGCAATGACCCTGTCAAAGTCCAGACCTCAACCCAAATGAAAAGCTGTGACAGGATCTTGAGACAGCGGTGCATAAACGAATGCCTGCAAACCTTAATGCAATGCAAAACCATAATGCTGTAAAGAAGAGTGGGCCAAAATACCTTACAACAACATGAGAGACTGTTAAAATCAGAGAAAAAACCATTACTTCAAATTATTGCTGCTAAAGTTGGTTCTATTTAGTTTTTCACAGGACTGCATATTCCTGTAAAAAATGTCCTTTTCATTTTTTTGACGATGGCTTAAATATGGTTGCTAATTGTATGATTACAACATGAGCATCTGCAGGCCCACAATTTGGTCTGCATGTCACTACAGCTGACATTTTATTATTAGTATTCTATTTTTTTAAGTGGAATTTTGACCTGAAGTCAGTGTAAATTTGATTAGTTCAATAAAGTCCTTTGATGCCAGTAGTGGCTTACAGCTGTCATTTTTGCACTCAAAACAGCTGACTAACCTGGGATGTCTTTCTGGCCAAGAAGACGCAAAACATTATCTGAAATCGGTTATCTGTTAAGGTTAGTGATAAGCAGACTGCATTTCTCAGCTACAATTGCTCGCTTGGAAGCAGAAGTGAAGCAATCATCACATCCTTTGGACTTTCACAGAAAATTTGACCTGGGTCCTTCACAGAGAAATCACACAGGCTGTTCGAGCCAACAGAGAGAGTTGGGCCTCATTTTTTGAGTTGTGTCACTATCACCTTTGGCATTGGCAATAAAACATTTTTAATACATGAAAAAGTTGACTAAAATACACTTAATCTCAATAAAAAGACCTGTGTAGTTATTTCTGTTAAGAATTAGCAGTTGGGCCGACGTCACTGAGCATGTCAGTGACATCTGCCCGACTGCTGTTACTCCCAGAACAATCTTTACAGTGAATGTGATTCTGGCATCAGTCAATGGCTGATGACCCTCAGTGATTTACAGCAACCAACTTCCCTTTGCAAAAATCACACACAGGGTAGTTGATGAAGCGCAAGCCAGTGGGCACTCCTGCGGCCACAGTCTGTTTTTTACCTTTCGCTCCTTCCTTCCTTTACACCCACTTGATTGGTAAGCAGTTCTCTGTCACGAGCCGGGCCGTAAACTTAAACAATCTATCAGGTGTCATAATTCACAGCAGTGGATGGGGGTGTGAGGCACTGCTGAAATTGAACATGGCATCCTTTAAAAAGTTGAAGCCACTGGAGAGAATTATGATCTGTGAAACCCGAGGGCCGTGCAAAAGCCACCGGCTGATGTAATTTAAGCTGGTGAAGGTTTTCAAGATCAATCAGGGAGGAACGAAGAGTCGGGCGGGGGAGAAACGGAAGAGGCTGGGGGTTAAGAAGCAAAAGGTGACGCAGGAACGGGGCTTTAGCCATCCCTGCTGCTTTCCTAGCATCGTTGTGGGTGGTGAAGTGTGGTCATAAATAGGCAGCCCCTCTGCCCCGCGTGCTATTTTTACACTCGCTAATACGGGCAGTGGTGAAGTGACAAGAAAATATTGTTGTTGGCTTGGAGAAAAAGGAGCTGTAGGGATTAAAGAGCAATGCACAAACCCATGTTGGAGGGTTGTGTCAGAATTAGCCTCGTGTTCTTTTTCTTTAAATTGTAATTAGATTAAAGCTCCACTGTGTTCATTTGTTAGCGTGCCTGGAATTCACGCTGACATGTGCTGAAAGGTCCGTCTAAAGCTTTGAATACCAGTGCAGTTACCCATTATGTTCCTATTGAAGAGGACAGACAACTCTGTGCAGACTTTCCTTGGTTAAAAACAACAGCAAGGGCGTGACAGTTTCCAAGGAATGAAAACGGCATCGACTGACAATCCATGCGCTCGTGGGAAGATTGATATTGAGACTTCTCACAGGAGAAGAAATAAATGAAAAATGCATTGAACGAAACAAGCATAATGGCAAAGACAGTTGATATAGTTTGGGGAGTGCTAAAGCAGAAATGGAGAATCAGCCAATTTTCCATCAATTTTCCACCCATGCTATCCTACTGTCAGCTGCTTTCACCATGTACACATTGACAGCAATGTTTAGACGAAGCAGTCACATACTGTGACCCAGTTTGTGATAGAGAAGCATTATGCACAGCTTATTTGTGTCTCTAACGTGTAGCGTAATCAATTATTTAGAGGTATGTGTGGGATTGTCTTTTTAAACCTACACACCCACCCACTGACTCAGAATTTCCAACCACTCCCACCCAACCCTGCAGAAAATCAATCTGGTCTGTGACAACACCTCAAAATGGTCCCAATAATTTTACCTATGTGGGGTTGACCTCTAAAGTCCACCAAAGTGCTGCATAGTACGTACAAAAGCCACTGTGTTTGAATGTAATTAAGCTATTATTTATTCATACATTATTTTCATTGTTCTTTTAATATGACCCGAACAGCCTGGCCTGAATGATGAATTGGAGTCTCTTGACCTTAAGTCTATAATAGGGTCACACACAGACTTCGAGGTGTAAAATGAAAGCTGTGAAAAGGTGAAAAGACTCACTGCTTCCATTCCTCTAGCGCCTTCCACAACTTCACAGCTGCCCGGGTTTACACGTCAGCAAGGTTTTATCCGCTCTCGACAAAGTAAACTGATAAACACTAGTGGAGACCCGTCCAGGATGTACCCCACTTCTCACCCTATGACAACTGGAAGAGGCCTCGGCTTCCAGGCAACCTTAGAGTTAGAGAAGCAGTTAAGAAAATAGATGAATGGAAATTAATAAACAACAGTCGACTTAAACGTTTGCATAACCCCGACCCCTCGCTGTTCTACTGAATGAGCAGCTGGCTCACAGTCTGCCACCATTTCTTGCTAGAGCCCCTTTTTTTAAACTCTAAAATTTCTCGGCTACAAGCAAAGCACACCAAGTCTCCTGGTGTTGGCTTTATAAGCAAACACAAGAGTCTTCATACATTCCCAGCGTTCAAGGAACAGAGCATTTACATTTTTGATGACAGTCCCCACAACAACAACAACAGGAAAATTCCTTTATTTGTATAGCAAGCATGATGCGCTGCTAACGTGGCTAACATTACCATCTGTCCTATACTGCATTTTAAAACTCTTTATTTACATGCTTGTCTAATTCAGTTGTGAGACAAAACCAGAGCAACAGTGTTGTAGTAGCTCATCCAGCATCACAATTCACAGGTTACTGCAATGTGTGAAATACAGAAAGAACCGGATAGGTTTTCTTGTCATTAGTTAGCTGAATCACAATTCATATCCACTGAGAAGTCAAGGAGTCTCACAAACAGTCATATCCAGGACAAAGGGCCTAGTTCTTGACCAGCCCCAACCTAGCTTAAGTCATGATTGAGTCATACTCTCAGGAGTAGTGATGTAAAAGTGCCCATTAATGAGGAAGGACCCCAGCCCCAAATGCGGATAAACTTTTATTGATAATGACACAACGAGCTAGGCTGGAGGCTACAGTTTAAGAAGGCCTCATGTGGGATTTATGGTATAGCACACATGTCCGTCTGCATTGGTATTTGCCTACGCAGAGACAACGCGGAGGGGAATGCAACCAACGTAGATGCGCAAATGTGCAGTCCTCCAAAAAGCCAACTATCCTTAGCCCATTGCGGATGACACAAGTCGTTGGAATGCTGATTGGTTGAAAAGTATTCTGGGATAGGCAGGGGGCACCCAGCTAGAGGGAGAAACCCGAAAAAATATCAGAGATTAAACAAATCATCATGAAAAGCACAGGAAGGCTGCAGTGGATACTTTACATTGTTTTAAACAGCTCTTTGTTTGTCATAACTCCGATCTTTGCTGCAGCTGGGTGAAAGACCAACAAAAGCAAACAAGAGCAGCCCACAAATGAGATATTTGTGACACTGCCTCCTGGTGACCAGCTGCAACATGTAGAAGATCTGGCCTTAATAACCTCTGTGCTGCTATCGTGCTCCCAACACAGTACCATAAATGAGCTATCACTGAGGATCCACAGCGCCTCCTGGGCCTGCAGATCCAAAGATACCTTTGAGAGACATTAAAAACAGGGGCAGACGGTGGGGCACCGAAACAAGAATAAATGGGTGTGTAGATAGACGAACGACTGAAATATGACTGTTTGGGGCATGGTCCCATTCCTGAAACTAAGACAAAGCATCTTGAACTTGAGAACAGTTTGGGTTTAGACCCATTAGGTGATCATTGTCTGCAAGTTTGTTTAATTCTGATCAATGCTGTAGGAGAAGTAGGGATTCTTGTGAAATGTGGATGGACGGATGCCTCAATAGGGCATTAGGACATCATTACATTGGCCAAATGAACTAAAAACAAAAATAAAACAGTGACCAAATATCAGCCCATTAAGACTATTGTTAACCAGACATAAATTATAAGTCATTTCTTTAATCCTTGCTCTGAACTGCTAAAAGAACTTTTTACAAGCTCCATTGCACTCTGATACTTACTATTCCTCATGCTTTGTGACGTGCAATAACAGTTTGTCACACAGATCAAGAACTCTCATACAGTCTCAAGTTCAAATTAGCTCATCTTTGACTCCTGCACCCTGTGGCTGTCCAAGCAACCCACAAAAACAAGGCAATCAGATCACCTAGGACACTTAAGGTAAAGTTAACTAAAAGCTAAAACTAGGTGTCTGAATGTCTTGAATCATGTAAAACAAATCTGAGTTTGTATAGATACCTTGGGAGGAAAACCCTTTCCAAGTCTATCCAAGTCTATTCACGCTCAGCTAACTTGTTGTAGGCAGAAAATGTAGGTATACACACACATAAAGAAAATGTATTTGTTTCAGTCCAACACAGCTTCTTTGAACCGTTCAGTGAACCCCGCTGTGGGTGCATTGACTGGTGCATCCTGTCTGAAAACCTCTTTAACCACAACATCCCTGAACTAAATTACCACACCCATGCGTTAAAGGCAAGAGTATTAAGATTTTGATTATATTCACATGGAAAATGGTCATTCAAAGTGAAGGTTAAAAGCGACAGGATGTCATATTGGTTGTCCTGCCTTGTTTTTGTCAGGGTACCCTGGCAATGACAGGAAAGGCAGCGTGCTTCTAAAAAAAGACCAGCTCAGTTGGATTTACCTCAGACACTGAAAGAGCCGGTTTGGAAAAGTCCTAAAAGCATCAACTTGAAAAGATACAGCATGCTCCCTTTAATATCTCACTTCCTTTTAGGCCTGAGGATGGAAGTTGGTAGTATACTCCAAATTTTCTTTGCTCCTCATTTCGGATAGGTTGTAATATAAACAGAGTCAATGCTGTGCAGGCATGTAACAATGTGCAATACTAAATGTACCTTCAGCTGCTCGCTTGTATTCTCCCCAAGGGGTCGCCACAGCAGATTAAGCCACATTCCCAAAGCAACCCTCCACGGTGAACATGCAAGCCACTACACTACACTATACGGCACACGAACAATGTACAATTCTAAATATCATAATTTATACTGGAAATAACTAAAACTAAACTGAAGTTCCCCGCTGCTCTGGAGTTTTATTTTAACAGAGTTACATGATTTTAAAGTGATGAAGGAGTCAAGATGACCCTCCTTGGAGGCTCTAGTGTTAAAAGACTACATGATGGATGGATGGATGGGCTCAATATTTCAACAGCACTTTTGTAATTACTATTTATCTATTTAAAAGCTTAAGACGCTATAGGCTGGAAAAAAAATCTAAGTACATGTAAACAGACACATGGCGTACCTTTTAATTTCCCCAAGCCAAGGTAGAACATAACATCTCATAATCAGCATTATACTGTCACACATCAGGAATGCTGTAACTGGTTTTTCCACCAGGGTCTCATATAGTGCAGTAGGTCATGACAAATCTGAGAACAACAGGCTGGTAACTATACAGGTTATTGCCTTCATTCACAATAAATGTACAAGTCATTTGTAGAAGGCACACAGAATGGTACTATGAGGCAGTTACGCTGAATATGATGATTCACACGGAGTAAAGGATCGGAGAAAATGACTGTGTCCTCTTCAAAGAAAAAAAAAAGAAACAGACGTGTCTGCAGCTTACAGTGAAAATGCACGTCTGGTAATGTCAGGAGGAAGTGTAACAGATATTCTAAAGCTCATCTCTTAGCCTGGGCTCTTGGCACTCGCCACTGCCTCTCAGCGTTTTTGCTTGATTAAAAAGCACCCAGGAGTTGGTAAGCGCGTGGTAGGTGCGAGCGCACACCCTGACAGCTTAACATACTGATTATTCAAGCCTCTTAGGCTAAGCCACGGCACTCGAGTGATGAACGTCAACTCCCCTCTCTCCCTCACACAGTCTCGGTTTCTCCTCTCTTTTATTCTTCAGTTGAAAGAGTGGAAAGCCAGTGACAGCTTGCAGAAGGCAAACCTGTTGTCTGGGAAGCAGAGGGGATCAGTGACACAGTGATTCATACAGTGCGAGGCTTTATTTAGACATAATCCACCCAACGTTGGGTCCGCTCGCTACTTTATATATGGAAACGGCTAGCAGTAGCCAGCGGGGTTTAACACTATCAGAGCTCGTCTGTGTCCTCCTGGTGAGGTTAAAACATCTGTTAAATGGTCAAACACGCGGTACCAAATTTCTTGGCATGAGGAATGCACAAAGGAAAATATCAGTCATCAAGTAGATCCTTCACCATTCCTGTTCTGCAACTATACTCTCCACTTTATACTTTCCACTTGGTTGTCCCTGATCAGTTACAGTAATGCGAAACGCTCTGGTTTCTGCCAACTCAGACAATAATGTTTCTATTTAAATGCCATTTGAGATAAACAGAAACATTCCCATTTGAGGTACAACGAATTGCCCCCCTGAATGCTTTGTAGATATTGTACTCCGTGTTGCACCGCAATGTAAGCTGTTCCTTCCTGTATCTGTGCTGCCTGCGCTCTCAGCTTGCCGGCAAGGCCACGGCTGCTACTGCCGAGCCACACCTGACCAACAGATTGGCCCCAGCTGGAGGCCGAGGCTGGAACATACACTTTGGAGGCCAGTGAGTCAGCCGGTCTCATCGACATGTACAATACAAGAAGATGTAATAACAAACCACTTCAAAAGCCGTGGTTAAATCCTGGGTTAGCAGAGCTGCTCAATGGCAAACCAAATGATTTTAGTCAATAATTACAAGCTCTGTTATTAAAAATGATTATTAATTGAACACTGCATTCATTAGACTTGCATTTTACAAGGAATTTCCTTGAATTTTAAAGGAGAAGTGTGAAACACTTAGGGTGGTCCGCTATCATAAATTGATCTAACATGCATGTTTATGCTTTCTGTAATGTAAAATTGCTTTAGGACAACAATCGCTGTGTTTTTGTTCACTTTCATAAAGCTATTTATACACACAGTATGAGCAGATCCCGTTCAGTAGAAGCTACCATGCTGCATGCTTCTACAGAAGCTCGGAACGGACAAACAGAGTCAAATACTAGCTTTTGCATTTTGTGTTTCTGCTAGCTCGTGTTTACCATATAATGCTGTCACAGTGCAGACCGTTACCCATCATCCTTTACTTTTGCATTAAAAAATAAACTTGTAATTAGCGCTGGGCAATTTGCTCCACAGTCCAATTGTCCTGTTGTCCAAGAGGGTGATAGCATTACTGCTGGGGCAAAGAAGGTGACCTGCATCCATGAGGGTAGCAGCCATCCACCCTCCATAAAGACTTACACATTGACACACAACGTTAAATCATTTGATTAGTTAACACAAGTGGACAGATGTCAACTGTAGAAAGTCATAGCATTTGCTGACTCTTTGTTTACTTTAGGTCTATAGCGCTACTATATCATCCGGTCTGTTTTTTCCTGTTTAAAATAGCTCATCTGACTCTCCTCCACTCCTCTCCGCACACAGCAAGTTTTTCACTGACACAAACTCCCGGTGGGAAAAAGGAAAGTTAAGGACGGAAGATAAACAGCATCTGCAAATGCACAGTCACATTACGCTATTATTTAAAAAAACAAAAAAACAAAATCAATCCAACCAGCCAGCACTGTCCTCGTCTTGTTTTCTGTCATTTGATGATGACGGTGACTCAGTGTAGCCGCTCCGCGAACACACATTCAATCGAAGCCCAGCATAAGCTTGAGTACAGAGTCCACTTAAGTCCAGATACCTCTGTGTCGGGTTGAATGTGGAGATGCGATCCACATTCAACTGTTTATGAATCTCATCATACTAATAATATTTATCAGTGGGGAAATAAGCTTAAAATCACCTTCCTCAAACACTTTGACCATCACTGATCCCCAACAACATCACCCATCGGAACAATCCTACTTCTAATTAACGTTATTCAATTCAGTTGCTTTTCTAATTCCTAATTACATCTGCCTATACAAGCCTCTGAACTCGACGTGCTTGTTTATGTGGAAGACTGTTTCGCTCCCTGAAAGCCACTGCAGGTTCTCAGGGATTCAGCTGTTGCAATCTGCACTTTCACCAGTAGAAGTCACTATCTCGCACTGCTCCTTTAAATATAATTCCGAAGAAAAATGAACAAAAAAAATAAGTTTAAAAAAAGGGGGTGGGGGACATAGGGTCATCTGATAGGAAGTTTTAACAGTAAAGCACATCTGACAAGGGCAACCACTGGCCCCTACTATCCCCACCTCAGCTCTCACCTCAGGAAGGCTATGGGAAAATTTGACGGACAGTGGGGGCCAAACCCAGGGACGCCTCAAGAGGCTGGCGTGGGAATCATCAGGGGATTGAGTTAAATTCAACAACCATCTGGTGAAACTCCACCACCTAAACCCCATTAATACAAGATTCCATCACTCAAAGTAGTAATGAAAGTAGTAATGGGTCTGTTTTTCGTGGAAGCAATACAGAGCAGATGAAGAGGGCAGAAAGGTGGACACAAGAACAGCACGTAAAATCCAGATCCGTTTAAAAATCAAAGATAACATGACATGTTTCTGTGTGATCTGATGCCATGCAAAGGATGGCACAAAAATGCATCGGAAAGGCGACGCTAACGACACACACCTGGTGTATTCCCAGGGTAACCCTCTGCAATCTGGAGACAAAGCAGAAGGAAACCGCTAATGATCCGCTTCCACAGATTCACCAACAGTTTGCACGTTTTATTTTCTGTAGAAAGATCATGTTGACTGAAGACTCTTGTGCAGTCATCTTTGCTTGAGATGCACTGAGTTTCATGTACAGGAAGAATTTGTAACACAAGGCAAAATGAGAATTTTGTAAGGAAAACGAGTGCTGACGTGTAGTCTTTGTATCTTGACCATCATGTTTTCGTATTTGCTGGGAGCCAGAACTTACTTAAATCATCAGGAGGGCGATTTACTCAAGACAAACAGACAGCATATTTGTGCATCGGAGGTTTCATGAGACCTTTTCACTGTGTTATTTTGGACAAAGTTGTAAAAATTGCTATATATTATTGCGTGCCATTTTAATTTTGGGTTGCGCTTAACAGTGTTTAACTCAAGAAAACAACTTGGGAGCAGGGGAAGGACAAAATTAAAAGAGACACAGACCATGTGGCTGTTTTTCATGTCAGTCCCGCTTCAAAGCAAATGAATGATTTAATTTTTTTCCTCCACAGTGACAGTGGTGACCACTAAACACTACAACCATTGTCTCTAAACCGGCGGACTCAAAATGAGCCCATGGGCGAGCGTGAGCCAAGACATTCTGGGAGATTCCTTTTTAAGCAAAGGAACACTTCTCTCAGTGAAATTGGCAAGGGTGTCTAAGCACAGGACTTCCTGATCCTGCAAGAACTCGCTGCACTGGAAGGAAATCTCACAGCATGCCTTTCTGCTGCACCAGGCTGAAGCTGCACCCATCAGTGAGAGTGGTCACAGCCCTGGAGGGAGGGCCTACAGTATAATGTCATGTATGACATATTGTTAACACAGAAAAAGAGCACTGATGATGATGTGCACGGTCCTTTTTTTAATAATTTTTTAAAATTTTTAATTATTTTTATTTTGTTTAATTTTTTATTTATTTTTAAAAATTTTAATATTTAAACATTTTTTATGTGCACTGTTCTTGACAGCGTTGCGTGTAAGTTATTGAATGTTACAGTGGATCGAGTTCAGTGTTCTAATCCGACCTGACAGCATTCGGATTTTTCTATCACTGTTAAAAAATTCTGTCAATAGGAGAAAATATTATGCTCCTTAACTGCAATAAACACTAGAATCACCCGGATACAATGATGAGATGATGTGACTTACGAATACAGTCACGTTTTCCAGTGTTTACAAACAACAGTTTTAACAATACTGGATATCTCGTTGACATCTTACAGATAAAAGCCAAAAAATAAAGAACATTGTTGAAAGCAGTATTTTGCGCAGTCTGAAACCTGAGTATATACACTGACCTCAGTATATGTAAGAGTAGATATATTACAGAAAATAGGGAAAAGCATATTAGGTCTCCTTTAAGTGTTTTTGTAGAATTATGTTGCCTACAAAAGAAATTCTATAATCTTATTATTTACCTGTGCTCAGATATATTTAATAGATGCTTTTTGAAATTGTGTGGTGTATTTAATAATGAACCAGTCCAACTTTTTCCAGTTCCCACACTATAGTGAAATCTTGACTTCTGCCATCAGTTAAATTTATGAGCTGTATTCCTCATTCTGAGAAGGAGACTTCCACTTTTTGTGTGTAAGACAACATTAGGTTCAGCTTAAATGGGGTTTTCTAACCTTTTCAAAGTAAAATGTAACAAATAAATACACTCCCCTCCAAAGAGGCTTTTACCACAGCATCTTTTGGCTGTCCGTTTTGTGAAATTTCTCCTTTCAGGCTTCTCTTTAGGGGATAAAATGCATGGTGATAGACTTGGTCAGCCCCAAACCCTTCCATTTTCCCCTGATGAAGTCCTTTGTGGAGGTGCCTGTGTCTTTTGTTTATTATTGTCTAATAAAGCTCTTTCTGATTAGCTTGGATGGATTTCTCCATAAAATGGCAGACAATATGTGTCTGTAGACTTCTGCATTCAGTTTGCTGCCACCATCATGAGTTACATCATCAATTAAAATTACTGAGTCTGTTCCAGAAGCAGCTATGCAACCCCAAGCCATGACACAGCCTCCACCGTGCTTCACAGATGAGCTGGTATGTTTAGGATCATGAGCAGGTCCCTTATTTCTCTATACTTTGGCTTTTCATCCTTGTTTCATCAAAAACTTTGTTCCAGAGCTGTTGTGGCTCCTCTCTCTACCTATGGCCTTCTGATTTTTACCGTTGATGAGTGGTTTGCATCTTGTAGTCTGGGCTCTGTGTTGTTGTTCTCCAAATCTCCTTCCAACAGTGGACTGTGATCTTTCCATACCTGCTCTTTGGAGGTTTTTCATGATGATATGGCCTGTTGTTTTGGGATTTTTTTCTTTACTGCTGCCATCATTTGTCTGAAATTAGCTCTTGTTTTCCTTGGTGACCATTTCAACGCCTGTTGCCAGGCCTGTCCTGTTTCTCAGGACAATCCGAATTGTGGTTCTGACTACGCTCATTGTTTATGAAATACCTCTGATAGATTTTCTCTCTTTTCTTAGCTTCAAAATGGCATGCTTTTCTGTCAAAAACTCTCTCGGCCTTCATCTTAGTGTACTCTTCTTAACTATAAATGCAGTCTTCATAGGTGAAAGCCAAAGCTTAAACTGAGAGTAGATAGCCAAGGCTACTTAATGATTAAATGATCAGTCTTATACAGCACATCTGCTAATGTGCAGCAGTGAACTGGTAAACTCAAAACAATGAAGAACTGTCATGAATAAATCAACCCATACACTGTCTCATTGCCACTGCCCTCTGAGACATCTTTTTGAGTCAGGATTGGTCCGATACCCAATCAAATCCAATGGGTGCATCCTCAGTTGTATTATGGCGAAAAACATGACATTATAATTGCATGGCACTTCAAAGCACTATTACAAAGTGTCTTACAGGAGGAAACTTCCTGTCAATGACATTTGAAATAAGATTAAAAATAGGACATGAAAACTGTCAACAACTAGACAAATCACATTACATAAGAGCATTACTGACAAAATTAAAACCACATAGAAAAGTTAGAGAAGTAACTTCAAGACAGCTATGGCAGGACTGAAAAACACCATCAATGTATAGGGTTCTTATTTCCAGTCATTAGGTTATCAGCATAGGACTTTTCTACATGGGTAACATGTCTGTTGACCCGCCATGAACTTTTAAGCACGTCGTTTCATATGTCTTCACCTTAAATCCTTCTTCTACCTTGTCTCTCCTCTGCAAGGGGGAAATAATGGTATAGCAGTGCTTTCTGTTTCTCTGACACATTCTTTTTCTCAATCCTTTTATATGTATGTGTGTGTGTGTATATATATGTATATATATATATATATATATATATATATATATATATATATATATATATATATATATATATATATATATA
>VUQH01038464.1:19843-30477 GCA_015106775.1 Etroplus canarensis | reverse complement strand
AACAATAAACAGACAATTAGCACTGATAGAAGATGGTAAATTAAATAACGCTATTTACCTTCGGCTGCTCCCTTGTATTCTCCACAGTGGATTAATCCACATCGGTAATTTGGCAGAGGTTTTATGCTAGATGCCCTTCCTGACGCAACCCTACATGGTGAGAGGGGCTTGTGTCCCCACCTGGAATTGAACCAAGGCCGTTTCACTTTAAAGGCGAATAGCGCAAACCACTACACTACCAGGGGACACTGATGTA
The DNA here is from genome assembly GCA_015106775.1 of Etroplus canarensis. Lineage (NCBI taxonomy): Eukaryota > Metazoa > Chordata > Actinopteri > Cichliformes > Cichlidae > Etroplus > Etroplus canarensis. The sequence continues at coordinate 30,221 of VUQH01038464.1, read as the reverse complement.
CTTTGTGCATTACTGCTTCATTATGCAGATTCAAAGAAATATAAAAGATGGAATAATACAAACAAAACATACAGTCGCCCACCACTGTTTTAGGTACACGTGTTCAAAAGGCCCTTAACAGAAATATCTAATCAGTCAGTTGCATTGCAGCAACTCAGTGCATTTGTACATGTAGACATGGACAAAATGACATTTTTAAGTTCAAACTAAGTGTTAGAATGAGGAACAAAGGTGATTTAAGTGACTTTGAAAGTGACGTGGTTGTTGGTGCCAGACATGATCGTCTGAATAGTTCAGAAACTGCCGATCTACTGGGATTTTACTGCACAATCATCTGTAAGGTATACAGGGAATGGTCTGTGAGAAGCAGCTCTTTAGGGGAAAATGCCTCGTTAATACTGCAGGTCAGAGGAGAATAACCAGACTGATGATAGGAAGGCAACAGTAACTTAAATCAATCAAGGCATGCAGAAGAGCATCTCTGACTGTACATGTCAAACTTTGAAACAGATGGGCTACAGCAGCAGAACACCACACTAGCTGCCACATCTGTCAGCTAAGAATAGGAAACTGAGGGTACAATTAGCTCGTTATAAAAAATGCACCTTTGGCTGCTCCCTTGTATTCTCCCCAAGGGATCACCACAGCAGATTAATCAACAGTGGTAATTTGGCAGAGATTTTATGCCAGATGCCCTTCCTGATGCAACCCTCGATGGTGAGAGGGGCTTCTGTCCCCACCTGGAATCAAACCAGGGACCTTTCACTTCTAAGGCGAATGTGTAAACCACTACACAACAAGGACTACAATTAGTACATGTTCACCAAAATTGGACAAGAGAAAAATTGAAAAAAATGTTGCAACAGAAATCAAGACTAAGACCACGCAACATTTGAATGGTAGGATCAAATTTTGGCATAAACAACATGAAAGCATGGCTCAACCCTGCCCTGTTTCAATGGTTCAGGCTAGCTGAACCATTGTTTATTCATTTAAGGTTTTGGACTTCTCTAGTTGCGCACAAGTTATAATGCATACTACCATTAGGTTTAATTGTTAAAAAATGCTATTTATTAAAAACTGAATGCAGTTAAACCCTCAGGCTAATGCCTTCATTCAGCCTTATTCAAATTAAAAAAAGATGTCACTAGCAATTATTGTGGATATTTAAGAGCCATGAGCATGGTCACAGACTGACACAGTAAATAGTAAAATGTGAATAAGGCTCACATTAATCTCTGACATAACCTTGAAGACAGAAAAAGAAAATCCACGCAAAGCTCATTCTGAAAGAACAACTTCAGGAGTCGGAGGTTGTTGAAAAGCTATCTCACTTTTATATGACACCAGAATGACATTTTGGAAAACAAAAATAACCTACATGCATTTGGGGAAAAAGAAACTCGTGTTGAGAAGATGGAGGGAAAAAGACCGTAACACACACTCGGGAATACATGAATACATCATCCTTTCAGTGACCTTTGAATCTTGGTGACATTTTATTCGAATACATGAATTCATAAATATAATCTTCTCTCACCATATTGCCTATCTATATGAGTCCCATACATCTAACTGTACATCTACTGTAGCATATTGCATATCTCGATTAGAAGTGGGTAGTAAATAGTCATTTAGTACTCTGGCTTCCCCGTGGAAGGGAGATAATACAATTGGATGGGAGTAAAGAGGGGAATGAAGACAAAGTAGAGAAAGTGATAAACACTGAGGTTTTTTTTTCCGTCTCATCTCAAACAACCACAGAAACATGCTGCAGTGTTTTGACATCTTTGTATGGTATGTGTGCCTTTTTTGTGTGTGTATGACGGCTTGTATGTATGTGCATCAGGGTGTGTGTTACATGTGGTGTGTGTGTTACATGTGTGAGTGCACATAGGTCCACCTGAGGTCTACCTGGTTGGGATTTATTCTATGGTGATGATCACAATTTGTCAAAATCACAAACATGTGCTCAAACTACATCCACTTGGACCACATTGCTCGCCATATTATTTTTTTACTACCATCTTGCTACACTCAAGCAGACCTGAGCCAAATAAGTATTTGGGATTAATGCAGCAAACACAACAGTGAATTACATCCTTTCAACTCCTTGTGATCTGACTGTACACCGACTGTTTTAGGAGCCATACCATACATTTTCCACGCACACACCAGGCAGCCTGCTCCACTACAGCTGCTCAGTTATATTCTGGCTCACTTAAAGTAGGCAGAAGATATTAGACACGATGCCTAATGTTGACTACTTTGCGTTAAATGCCAAGATCCATCCTAAAGAATAACACACATATGTGAGATAATACGTACTCTTTTTATTTCAGACTGAATAGAGACCCTGGTGCTTCTTAGTGACTCAAATGAGGGATGGTCTATTGACATGCCAGCAACCTAGTGATTAGCCCTGCCACAGGGCACTCAAACAAGGGCCTGTACTCATGCCAATAATAGAACTGAAGAGGTGGCTGTGTTGTCAGCAGGCTAAGAGTGCTGGTACAACAGCAGAGCCTATCCAAAGATAGACACTTCGTTCAAAGTACAAGTTAACAGACCTGTGCTAACAATGAACAGGGTTTATAGTTTTATTTTCATTATGCTGCTTTTTGAGTACATTTGAGCCATAGCATAGTATGCGTTATGATGATGATAATGAGATTAATTGGGGCACAGAGCAGTGAGCTACATGGGTCCAGATCTGTGACAGATCCAGACAGTTTTGTCCATACGTTTTGGGACACTGATATTTTTTTCGGTGTAATTTTGCCTCTGAGCAGGGGGCAGTAGCAGTAGGGGGGAGTAGCGGGGGCACTGGTGTAACGGTTAAGGTGCTGAGCTCGTGACCAAGAGGTCATGAGTTTGAATCCCGGTCAGACCCCCACTGTGCCAAGACCCTTGGGCGAGGTCCCAACCACAAGTGTGCCTCTGTCCACCCAGCAGTAGAAATGGGTACCAGTATATACTGGGAAGGTAACCTGCGATGGACTAGCGTTCCATCCAGGGGGAGTTTAACTCCTAAATCACTTCACGCTACAGAAACTGGGATAAGCTCTGGCCTGATGAGCCAGTAGGCTTGGATGTAAATAAAACAAAGCCCAACAGACTTTATCTTTACCACCACAGTGGATTTTAAATCAAACAGTCAAAATTTTATTGAATAGCAGACTTTCCACTTTTATTCCAGGGGTTTGGTGAAAGAACTGCATTGACCATTAAGAAATTCCAGCCACTTTTATACATAGTACCCCATTTTCAGAGGTTCAAAAGTAATTACACAATTCGATTCCACATGGGGGCACAAGTCCCTCTCACCATGAAGGGTTGTTTCAGGGGCATCTGGTGTAAAACCTCTGCCAGATTACCAATGTGGATTAAGGATTGTGGCTAGGTGAGACCTATTCCGTTTTCATTCCACCAGGTCAATCGAGAAAGCCAGACGTATGAAACAAAGGCCAATTTGTACCAGAACTGTGGAAAGATTAAAGTTTGGAGAAGAAAAGGACTGGCTCATGATCTGAAATATACCACTTCATCTGTCAAATCCAGAAACAGTGTTATGGCAGGAGTATGTGTGGCTGCCAGTGGGAGTGTGCCACTAGTATTGATGATGTAACTGCTGATAGAATTAACAGGATGAATTCTGAAGTGTACACAGCTATACACTGCTCAGACCCAGCCTGTGGTGTGCTGGGGCAGCAGACTGAGGGCAGCAGATACCAACACGCTCGACAAACTGATCCGCAAGGCCCGTAATGTTGTGGGTGCTTGACTCTCTGACGGTGGTGTCAGAAAGGAGGATGTTGTCCAAGTTAAAGACAAAATTGGACAATCCTTCATACCCTCACCATGATGAGCTGGACAGGTACAGGAGCACGTTCAGCAGCAGACTCATTCCACCACAATCCACCTCAGAACGCCACAGGAAAACCCTTCTACCCATGGCCATCAAACTTTGTAACTCCTCCTTATATATTTAATTGAGCATCTGTAAACAGAAACATTTTCCCACCCTGGGATTATTAAAGCATCCTAAAATGCAGCAAAACTGGAGGGCGCTTTATGGTGCAAGCGAATAATGATCCAAAGCTTACGGCAAAAGTAACCCAAGAGTTTTTCAACGCAAAGAAATAGGATATTCTTTAACGACCAAGTCAGTCGCCTGAGCTCAGCCAAGCAGAGCAGCTTTTCGGTTACTGAAGACATAACTGAAGGCAGAGAGACCCATAAACAAGCAGCAACTGAAAGGGGGCTGCAGTAAAGGCCTGGCAGAGCATCTTGAGGGAGGAAACATGGCATTTGGTGATATCCATGGGTTCTAGGCTTCAGGCTGTCATTGACTGCAACAGATTTTTTCCAAATATTAAAATAACAATCCTTATATTTTAAACTGTTAGCCATCTGACTAAGTATAAAAATGGTTGTAATTCCTAAAGGGTTCATACAATTCTTTTGTCAAACCCCTCAAATTAAATCTGAATGTCTGCACTTCAATGACGTTCTGATTGTTTGATGAACAATCCAGTGCGGTGGTATACAGAGGCAAAATTACAAAACATGTGTTATTGTCCCAAAACTTATGGACCTAATTTTGTATTTGGATATGGTATACATTAGGTGTGAAAGCTAGTTGCATCAGCAGTGAGGATATAATGTTGATATTACCTGACTGTCTCCTTCCAATGCATCAAGTTTCTGTGCCTCCAAACCTCAAGAAGCAGCCATGCAGAGGTGAGAAGTAACAAAGTAAATACTTTGTTACTGTACTTAAGTAGAATTTTTAGGTAACGGTCCTTTAGTTGAGTATTCATTTTCCTGACAAGTTTTAGTTTTATTCCCTATATTTTAACACAAATATATGTACTTTCTACTCCTTACATTTTCAAACCAGGCTCGTTGCTTTAGGTTTAACACATCTGAGGGGAGTTACTCATTAGTTTGTGTCACTCCACGCCTTCCCAGCATCAGCTCGATTTTAAACTAAATCAAGGGAACAATAACACTTAAAAGACAATCCTATTGGTGTATCCATCATCAGTGCTCGTCATGCACAGCTGCCATAAAATTCATAGAGATGAAAATGCAAAAACATAATTTAAGCATCATTTATAAAACTATACTTATTTTTCCATTTAAGTGTGTACGCAAAGTAATTCATTTACAACTGGTAAACAGCAAATAGAGCTAGTTTTTTTCTTTGCTTGTGTTTATAATGGTTGTTCAAGTCGAGTGCATTCATGAGGAAAGCTCAGAGAAATTGAAATAAGTTTACATTCCCTTGTGTTAATATTATTTTTTTATATTACATTAATATGACATCAGGTTCAGTTAACTTTGCCCAAAACAGCTGGTAGAAGTGTCCTTCAAAGAGTTACTTTTTATTTTCATACTTTGAGTACATTTTAGCGCCTGTTCTTTTTTCACTTTTACTTGGGTAAAGAAGTTGAATTAGTACTTTAACTTCTACCAGATTTTAAAAACACAAATACCTATACTTACTTGAGTAAGGAAAGTGTGTACAGTACTTTCACCACCTCTTTAGCCATGTGAAGGAGCACCAGCTGTAGGACGTCAATCAGTTGGAGTTGACGTACATTTTTACTGCGTATGAAAGTATCACATAGATGAGAACACGACTATACAGATTATAGAGCATTAATATGAATGCTTGCCAAAAAGCAGAATAAGGAGGGTTTTACTGACACTGTGGCTTAACATAGATACACAGGACTCACTTTAATGTCTTGATCCTAAAGATTTTTTTTTTATGCCAATCAACTGTAATCATTTAAACTTTGCTTGTCAGAACTCTTTTTCTGTCTGCATTGTCAGGATACTTCTGTATTAGGGTTTGCTTCAGTGGTCAGCAGGGATGCAGCTGCTGGGAAAGCCTAAAGTCATTAAGACACTGACTTTTCCGACTTCCAGTCTCATAAGTCAGTGTTCACTTCAGTATATTACTAGTATCAGAAATTCCTGTTAAAGGAATACCTGTACCTGACAAACACTTTTGAACATGGTGTAGCAAAAGATTATTTCCCAAATATATTTGTCCCAGGTCTGCATTCAGTACATTTTAGCCCTTTCATGGGTATCTTGAAAGCAAAAAGTCCACCCTGAAAGTGGCCAACGCTTCCACAAACTACCCACGTGTTCTCAGCAGCATACATATACTTCTCTTCACAGAGGCCATTTGTCAGTTTTCAGACTAGCCAGGCTCATTGCTTGTCTTGGTCTCCCTCTTTCTCACAAATGGAGACAGATGTGTGTACATTCACACAACTTCAAAGTGTTGAAGTTCAAAAACAAAAATAAAACACAGAATATACGACCTTTTAATTTTCCATCATCCGCTGAATCTTCTGAGGAAAAGGGTTGATGCTACTGTTACCCATGGATATTACAAAAAAGAGAAAAAACTGTACAAAGCTCAGTTCTTCCTCAAAAGAAGCTTCAGAGTTTGCCATCTGTCCAGTTTTGACAACAGTTTTTGCACAAAGGTTCAGGGCACATTGGGTAAAGCAAGTCCTGATTGAACATCTTAACAGTTTCATCTGAAAAACATCACCTCAGTAATGTTCACAAATCTCTGCAATTTTCAGGCCTCCCTCTCTCTAACAGCTTTCTGAGTATTCTGTCAAGATGGCTGTAATACAAAACTCAGGACTGCCACATCTTTCAAGGCTCAATCCTGGTTATGCTCAAAAGCTAAGCTCCTTGTCATTATTGTTAAGACCTAGCAAAGAGCAATCACATATCCTGTGTAAAAGAAGTGACTGATCCCAAACAGCCCGATCTGAGGAGGAAAGAGAGAACAATTTTCTTAAGGACAAGAGAGAATTTCAGATTCAGGTTCACAGGACATGTATTAAAAGTCCCTCCCTGTTTTGTTCAAGGTCCATAAATGCAAATGGTTAAAGAGTTACATTGCAGAGAGGCAACGAGTGTTTCATCTTTTTTTCCTGGTGTCTGTGGGCTGATTGTGGCTTTTCATGCTGAGGCCTGTCGTATCTTGCTCTTCGCCTCTTGCCCTTCCCTCCGTCCAGGGCTTGGACGACAAACTGCGGGCATCTTTGCCGTGAAAGTGGTGGCCATCTTTACTCCGGGCCGACAGATTGGTTTGGTCCAGAGAGCCTGTGCTATTACATTTCTTCCCCAGCGGGGGCACCAGAGAGTCTGGGATAAGCAGTGATGTCAGAGAGAGACTGTTCAGTGTGTCTGACAAGCGCTCGCTGATGAAGGTCTGGCGGCAGCCGTCCTTGCCTGTCCCTGTACCAACATCCTCATCTGAAGGATCCATAGAGTCCTGTCGGGGGCAGCCAGGGCTGGTGCTACCACCCCCGCTGCTGCTCTGGCTCCTCTGGTGCCTCCGAGTGGCTTGAAGTGTAAGAGGAGTACTGCGTCTCTTTAGTAAAGAGTGGCCCTGGTCTCCTGTAGTCGGTCTTTGTGGTTGTAAGAGGTGGCTGGGGAGAGGGCAGAGGAGAGACATGGGGAGATCCAGATCTCGAGGTGGGGAAACATTGAAACTAAGCCCTTCTTCCAGTGTTGTATGCAGGCTGCCCTCTGAACTGCCCGACACCAGTGAGGACTCACTATGGAATGGGTGCTGGAAGAGAGGAAAAATATTTATTTTTTTAAAGCACCCACACACATTTTTTACTTCATAATAAAGGGCCAGTGTGTGAAATTTAGTGCCATCCACCAGTAAGAATGCAGTTTGAGACATTTGAATACCTGCCATCATTCCCTTTCTCTTTCCAAACCTGTCTAAGAGTCTGTGGTGGTTTTAAGGCAACAAAATAGTCTTCTATGAACGCATCCACAAATATTTCCAGTTCAGATTTTGTGCATGTAAATGGATTACCAGTTAAAAACAGCAATTGAATTAAATAAAATTTAGGAATAACAATTTCAGCTTTTACACCATAATGCATGCCTAGGTTGACGATCCAGAAGTTAAGGTTTTTAACCACTAATGTGTTAAGTCCTTTTATGGTGGTGTCTACTTATATAGCACTTTTATCTACCTTATTTCTAAGGCCCAAAGCACTTTACAGTCACACTCACTCATTCATACACCGATGGCAGCAGAGCTACCATACAAGGCGCTAACCAAGCCATCAGGAGCAATGTGGGGTTAAGTGTCTTGCCCAAGGACACATCAACACACGGGCCGGCAGAGTGGGAATCGAACCTGCAATCAACTGATCAGAGATCGACCGCTCTACCTCTGCACCACGGCCGCCCCTTTTATTGGTGTAGTATAACCGTGAGAATATTAAAAATTCCTTAATAAAGTTAAATGGGCAAAATTAAATAGTTCTTTCTTTTCAAAAGTTCCTGTCATAACAGACAGGAGGCCAATGATGTGCTAGAAGATTTTGGTGACACTTGTGCTCCCTAAATTGCATGTTTTTGGTAGCATCTCAGTTTTTCCAGTGTTGCATTTTGTAGATGATCCATGAACACTTGTTTCACTGCCCCTCCTTCCAACTGCTGATAAAGAGCCACAACCACTGTCATCAAATTGCCCAGGTTGGATTATTTTATTACAACTGGTCGCAACTCGTAGATTGCGATTGAAATATGTGTTACTTGGATTTTTACAATATTTCAATTACAAGTTATTGATCCCATAATCCTGAAATGATTAATAGCTTTCTAACCGCGCTGAACTCAAAAACACCCCTTTTAGCACAACCAAAGAGTTCCACACATGGCTTAACTCACTGATATCTTTTTGAAGTGTCGCTCTCTATGGTGTCTTCACATTAAGGAAAGCTGAAATGATCAAACAACAGCAGCTGATTCATTCACTAGCTAACTGATCTGCCTGAGCAGAGATCAGCTACACACACCTCTTGAAGTGGGTTGTGGGTTGCCAGGTTGCGTTGACAAATACATAAAAACTTTTTTAGTGTGTGGCCTGTGTCTGTTTCATAGACAGTCTGGGAATTTGGATAGCATTACACAGAGTCTACAAACACACAAAATTATTGATTCATGTATTCCGGTTATGTGAAGGTCTTGAAAATTCTGGGATGTTCATGGGAGAAATGGCAAAATGGGAGGCTGCTGGGAGATGGCCTTAAAATGGAAAATGGAAGCATTGGCAGGTATTGTTAGACTATAGTGAACAAGTAATGATAACTTTTCTTCATTGAGATAACATTTTATGGTAAACACTAGCCAGCAGAAATACGAAAGCTAGTATTCAAGTGTGTTTGTCTGTTTCAAGCTTCTACAGAAAAATGGCAGGGCAACATCGTGTAGCATGTAGCAGGAACTCACAGAGAAAATCTGCCCGTAGAATTCAAGCAGCCACAAGGGGATGCTATTTAAGTTTTTAATATTCCTAAAAAAATTAGCTTCCAAGGGGGGTCATCTGCCCTGAACACAACTTGATTCACAGTGCAACACACACTGGAAGAACAAAAACAACTTTTGCTCACTTTCTAACAACACACTGCCCTAGGGTATGCTGAGAAATTAGGTCTAGCGACTCCCAACACGCTTGAATGGCAACTCCTGTGGAAGGGGACCCGCTTGTATTGTATATATAAATATCTTTTCATAAGTGAACAAAAACACAATGATTATTATCCTAGAGTGATTTTACTCAATAAAAGCATAAAAATGTATGTTAGACTCAATTTCTGAACTCTGACACACTGGTCCACATGGGTGTTTTAACTAGTCTGTTCTGCACTGCAAATTAGTCCTGTTTTATCAAAGCCAGTGGTGTGACTCATTTACACAGAAGGTGTCCTTTGGTGACTGTGCACAGGGCTATGGCATTACTGAGATGAGTTTGTCACTCCCAACTTGTCATTTTTAGCAGGGTTACTGCTGGGAAGAGATGTGTCTATTACCTCAAGCCACAATATTTTCCTAAAGCTGGATGTAAGATGTGACCCTTTGCCTCCGGACTGACAAACCTGTAACCCATATTGTAGGTCTTTAAAACAGGACAACTATATCTGAGTGATATTGCTGTGGCTTGTAGGTCAGGGTATCGACACCAAAGGAAAGACCGTGTGTAACACAGTGATGCAAGAGGTATCTGACAAAAGGCATTATATTATGCCCTGGGATAAGAATGGATTGGTTTGAACTCATTCTTAGATATAGGTGCTTATAGAAAAAAATCATCCTGCTTGGAGCACCCTGTCCAATGTTTCAGTGAGTGTTTGCTTAATCCAATATGTTTCATGTGCAGGCGGTATTTTGTCATTATTTCTAATCCCAGCAGTACTATAATAAGAGATTATAAAAAAGCTGAAATGGAGGGACTGGAAGAAAAATAAGAGGAGAGGCACAGAGAGGAGGATCACCCAGGAGAGAAAAAGAAAACATGAGAGAATGT
>VUQH01038464.1:0-19823 GCA_015106775.1 Etroplus canarensis | reverse complement strand
ATCACCCAGGAGAGAAAAAGAAAACATGAGAGAATGTGAGGAGCGGGTGCCAAGCACAACGGTGTGCACAGAGTCGGTATCAGGCTCAGGGCTGGGCAGGCTAATTAGCTGAGCGCCGCAAAGCATTACTGTAGCAGCTGAGGATCACAGAGGCACTCAGGCACGAGTTAAACAAACCAAACAGGTAGAGGAGGAAGGAGAAATCTGTCTCCATGGTTACAAAAGGAACAAGAACTAAAAAAAGGGCTTTTCCCTTCTACTTTGGTTCATGCAGCAGCCAGCAGAGAACTTGATTCAGTATGGAAGAGACTCTAGCTTTTAATCATGGCAAAAAAACTCCTTGGAGTGTTACACTACAGTAGGATTTTATTGGAAGGTGGTGACACAATAATCACCTTAAAGCTTTGATTCTGAGTGATAGATCACAGATGAAGCTGTTGTCTCACATCCATTCACACAAGTTTCTAATTAACTAAAGTGATTTTGTACCAAGTGTATGTTGCACCTGCTTCTTTAGGAGTATTGTTAAAATGATGTGTCTTTGGTACCATGTACCAACGTATGCTAAGGTACAGCAGTGTACAAGTCTGTAGCCTGTACCCGCCATTTCTTAATATTTCATGTCAGGCTTTCAGATCATCTTTTTTGGGCTCACAAACATATCTGTATTCTACCCATCTAGATTCCCATCCAACGTCACGACATGTAATTGATGGATGGCATCTTCGGTCACTGAACATCCACAAAAGGATATGTTTACACTGTGTTCAATCGAGTTTCTGATGTTTTGCACTCCAACACTGACGTCAATTTTCCATGCATCTGCCCAGCCAACCATCCAAATACAAATTAATCCATTCATCTGCACATAATACCTGGGAGCTCAAGGGCCTGCTGTTGGCTCTGGGTGAGCGTAGGGAGGCCCAGGAGGTCGGGGAGGCCAGCCTGGATGGCCCTCTGTCTCCTGGGCTAACTCCGTTCCCAGGACTGTTTGGATGAGCTGCAGCAGCAGGGTGGAAGAAGTCTGCTGGTAGGTGTAATATGGGTGAAGACTCACGACCACCTCCACTGCAACTTCCTCCATCACCATCTGTAAAGGGAAGGCTGCTGTTTAATCCAGCTGCAGCGGTAAGGCTCATACTGTTTTCACTTTGTGATTCTGTCTTTGTCATCATTGGAAAATATTTTCTTGGAAACATCCAAGAACCACCGCAAAGGTGGATTTGAGTACTTTGACACTTTTTTCTGTCAACAAGTACAAAATTCAAACATGAAACTTTACATGTTTTTTATAGGTTACAGTTGACAAAGAGATGGCCCAGCTGGATGAAGGATGTGATCAGAGACTTCATTAGCATTTTGACATCACAAGTTTATTTAGAGTATTTTGTTGTATCCCTTTTCTGTATCCTTTTACTTCAGGACAAAGTGTTTGATAATTTTTATCATGCCAACAAACACTAGTTACAATTCCATCACTACACTTTAATATAAAACCCATAACAAGCATCAGGTCAAAGTGATTCCATGCGCTTACTCAGCAGTATCAGTATTTGATACCATCAATTATCTCCTCACAGTTAGAAATTTAGAAACATGTACTGAATTGACTTGAGTTCTGTTTCCACTAAAATCCAGACAATTTCTATATTGACGTATGAATATGTAGAATTGTTAAGGGACGAGACTTTTGGTGCTACTGACTCATCATGTTGTAGGAGGCTTTGGCTGCATGCAGGTAAACAGTGTGGAGAGCAAAGACTTTTCAACCACTTTTCTGAAATGCAATCTCAAAATCATCAGCTATTGAAAACAGGTTAGCTTTTTGCAAGCTTTTTTGAACATATATTACATTAACCGTCATCAACATTAACCAATGGATGGAACATGAAGTCTTGGCCTGGGTATATTGTAAGCGCCCAAGAAGAGTTGCTATCCCACAGTCTAAGTTAGCTGATGAGTGATAGGATGGCTCAACATTTTGTTAATGTAAATCAAGAAAGACCAGATTTTACTTTTGTGGGTAAGAGACCCTTCTGGAGTAAAGTATCTGATGGCAAATGAAAGGAAAGGAAAGGAAATGTAATTATGAATATTACATTCAGGACATGTCTTTTCTGACTTAAAGAATGTCATTACACCATTTTGTTAGAAATGCAATAATTACTTTTTAAAGTAAATGTACATCAATACACTGCAAACTACTTGGTCATTAAATCTAAAAAGAGTGCATATACTACCTTGACACTAAAATCTCCCTAAACTACAAATTTTGCTTCACTGTCTTGGTCCACACTACCTCAGCAAACTTTTAAAACTAAATATTGATTAAAAGCACTGTTAAAAAGAAGCATCTCTATTATTTGAAAACTGAAGCAAATGCTTACAGGGGCGTGGCATTGGGTTTTGAACCCCCTTTGACCAACTTATACTACATATTTGTTTTATAAGTCATCTTGGAATATCAATCATCTTAAATTTCAATCAGTATACTGTACGCATCAGCCTTCCGTATAGTATCCACTAATATGAAATTGTGATGATCTCGAGTATCTCAGAAAAAACACATAACAACTTTAAGACAGTTGAAAATTGCGAAGTTGTAAAAGTTTTTGTAAGTTTATTTAAATTAGCCCTCAAACATCCAGACATCATTGCTAAAAGATGAGTAAGAGGGCCATATTAATATTGATATTTGTTTGATAAAAAAGAAAAAAATGTGGCTCGTAAATATGGTGTGACTGGCATGTTTCATTTATTTATTTTAATTTTTATTTTACAATTTCGACACTGTAGTTGTCCTTTGGTTTAAATAAAATACATTAAGTCTACATCACCTTCTGTCATGAGTCTTTTGCCCCCACAAAATGAAGCACAATTAATAATGAATATTTGTTTATTGTGATTAATCTAAATTAGCCTACAGCAGCCCTGTGATGAATCTGATTAATCATTTGACAGGCCTGAGCTTTAGCCAAAGAAACACACAAATGCCACCCCCAACCCCCACCCCCACCCCCAGTGAGGGGGCGATTTTTTAAAATACACAAATGGATGACATTCATGTTACAGGGATCGTTTTTGTTGTTGAGCCTTCAGCATACCATAACATGTTAGTCAAAAGCAGATCTATGTCTTCATCTATCACTTCTTTAATTGCAGCCAGTCAGCTGTGAACTATATGAAAGATACCATCACACTCCTGCATGAGAAATGTCTAGGAAGAAAAAGAACCTCTATTTATATAAATGATACTATCAATGTCATGCCAAAGTCATGGCTTAATGAAATCATGGTGGGTAAATATCAGTGAGGGTCATAAAGAACACTGATAAGTATAAAAAGGGAAACTCAGAGATTATTTTAATGGCTGGTTGGTATGAAAGATTAAACTGAACTATTTGGATGAAAAACAATCTATAAAAAGTAGGATTTAAAGAAAAAGAAGTTATTATTAAGACTATACTTTTTAAAAACTAAATCAGGCAACAACCTGATACAATATTCAAAAACCATTAAAAATCTATATTTTTGTGACTTACATGAAAGCTTACATCTTAGCTTTGAAGTTAAATTGAAGTGTTAACAATGTTTTCCTGCCTACATTTTTAGTAAAATAAAAATGAGTATCCAGCCAGTGTTGCATTGCCAGACACTCCTGGACATGGGGTATTGCTAACATGTCTGGCTGCTAAAAACAGAATTTTTATGGATATGTTGACGGGTAACATGAATTATATTTAGTTGAAATGCACTGCAAACTCAGTTCCCCTTTCTGTCTCTCAAGACACTGTGTTCATTGCTTCAACTGAAAAAACGATCCTGAATTCCAGGTGCTGCTCAGTGTGAAGCTACTCTGCCAGGAAAACAACAGAAGAGAAACTGCTTTCATATATTTACAGCATAGCCATACAAACCAGATTCTTTTTAAAATAAGAAGTTTGTCAGTAAATTTTTTAACATAACCACGAAGGAGTGCTGTCTTATTACAGTACTATACATGGTGCAAACAGCACTGGTCAATAGCAGTGCACTGCTGGAATAAAGTCTGAGGTGCAAAGCCTTCTGCCTACAGCTCTTCAGTTTTGCTGGTACTTCTTGTTTTATAACTTTCTGAAACTTTTCACATTTTAAAACTAATCACTATAATATTTGTGGCTTCTTTTTTTTACCATGCTGACCCTATGTAAAGAGTAGAAACATTTTCTGCAATTCCCTTATGTCTATAGTAAGCAGTTATGTGGAAAAACTAAGTACAGTACACTGCATGGTTCATTAGCCTGTAGAACCAGCTTTATAAGCACGAACTTAAAGTAATCTTTTTTGTAGAAGAATTTTGAGGTTTGCAGGAATTCATTTATGCAGAGCTCTCTTTAGGTCCTCCAAAAGCATTTCAATCATGCTGAGATCTGGACAGTGATTAGGCCATTGCGACACCTTGATTCTTTTCTTTTTCAGCCATTCTGTTGTATGCTTGCTGGTGTGTTTGAATCATTGTCTTATTGCATGACCCACTATGGGCCAAGCTTTAGATGCCTCGCAGTTGACTCTAGAACAATTTGCCACAAACTCCTCTGTATACCAGACCCAGTGACTGCAAGGTGCTCAGGTCCTGTGGCTGCAAAACAAGTGCATATAATCAATCCTCCATTTCTATGTTTGACAGTTGCTTTGAGGGTTTTGGGATGATATGGTGTGTTTGGTTTTAGCCGGACATGGTGTTGTGCATTATGACTAAACATCTCAACTTTAGTCTCATCTGTCCAAAGAACATTTTTCCAGAAGTCTTGTTGTGTGCTCAGATGTAAATTTTCAAACCTAAGCTGTAGTACTGTGTTATTTTTAGAGAGAAGATGCGTTCTCCCAGCAACCCTTGTAAACAAGCTATACTTTTTCAATCTTTTCTAACTGTAATGCCATGAACTTTAACATTTTAACTGAGGCCTGTGGAGTCTGATATGTAGCTCTTGGGGTTTTTTTGTAGTTCCTCTGAGCATTGCATGGTCTGACCTTAGGGTGAATTTGTTGCTCCTGAGAAGACTGTGGCATTATGTTAACACACACCTGATTGCTCCATACAAGCAAACTGCCAGAACTTTTACTTTTATAGAGATGGCCACACTTGGTGATAAGCAGCTAATTAAATGCATTTGATTTGCAGCACCTGACTGCTACAGTACTTAATCTTAATTCCTATGGAAGCATTAAGGGTGTACTTTTTTTCACTACACTGTTTGAAGTGATAAACGCACTGAATGACTATGGTATAAAATATAAAATAATACACAAAATTTTCTAATCTACAGTATCAAAACTGATTTGGAATCATGAAAAAATGAAGGACCTCAATTTAAAGCATTTATGGTGAAGTTGAATGATGCAGAACACAGGTCCTTTGATAATGTACCTCCCTATTCTGTACAAAAACTTAGTAATTTCAGGCCCTGCAACCAAATGTGTCACAGATTCATTCACTTTGAATGGCAGTACTTACCAAATACAGCATGTTCAATGTGTGTCATCATTTTTACTCCCGTACCTTTGCTATTTTCTGGGCTTTTCTGTTCCAGGGAGAGGGGATTACACTGAGTCTGCACGCCCACTTCAAACAGCTCCTGGACACCCTCCTCACTTCCTGAGCTGGAGAGACGAAGCCCTCTGTAGGCCCCCTGAGTGGGCAACTCTTCCGAACTATGGGAATCACTGCTGCCCCTCTGAAAGCAAGAGGAGGAAAATAAGAGCAAAACTTGAAGGTAGAAGACTGAGTAAAATAGGAGAAAAAATATGACCCGAGCTACATGGTATGCAGGTGCACTGATGTTCACTGGAGCAAGAAAGATACCAACTGAAGCCCTTGTCATAATGGAAATCTGAGTGCAATTTAGTTCCAATTTCAAAACGCTCTCTTTTCATGTTCTCCTTCTTTTATCCATCTATACAAGTCTGATTAAAATTGGAGGTGGTAAAAAAGGAAGTAATGGCAGGCTTCAAAGCTTTAAATTGCTTGGCTGTTGTTGTTGGTTGCAAACTGGATCAAATGAGCTGCCCTTCAATATCGTGCAGTGACGAAACAGGCCCGGTGGAACACTGTGAGCTGAGAGAAAAGCAAGATGGAGATATGAAAGACACGGTCTTACACACACACACACACACACACACACACACACACACACACACACACATACCTGTATACACTGCACACACATCCAGTATACCCATGTCAAGAGCACGATGGGAGGCAGGTGTTTTTAATTAAGCAATAAAGTGTGTAAAAAATAATTACTTATGATTAGCAAGATGGAAGGGGTGTGATGACATGATTTGTGACTCCCCAAAGTACCAAATACATTCACCTGTGGGTTTGTGCATGAATGATTATAGCTAATATTAATTTTTTTCCCACTTACCAGGGTTAATCGTGGAAAAGCACGACTGTTTCCATTAAAGATGTTTAAACATACTCAAATATTCATCAGTGAACATGGAGCACATATGCATCACTTGCTTTATTATGCAAGTGTAGAAAGTGTAGAAAACAATATTTAAAGCATTACATGGTGTTTAACTGATAAAATTCTTAAAAATATGAAAAAGTTTTGAGTATGTGTATGCTGGCCTGTGTCTCATGTGTATAAGACAAGTGGGAGAGATACAGTAAAAGCAAGCACGATGTATGTCCATGTCTGATACTGGAAGTGTGAGTATACCTGGTTGTCTCTGACCAGCAACTGGTAGCTGCTGTTTTCATCCAAGCTTAGGTCATCGGGCAGAGCTGGAGATGATGATTTGTCTGACAGCTGCTCTGACATCAGCGATGCCTGCTCCACCTCTGCCAGTCGGATCTGCCCCACAAATACACAATAGCCAATCAGTAATAATTTGGCAAGGGGGGAAGTGAAGATGCTGAAAACCAGCAGACACTTCATGGGTTGAAATGAATGGCCAGAATGAGGTGCCAAAAACTGCAGTTCTGCCACTGACCACTTGAGGCTATCACAAAAATTTGAGTCAGCCAACATAGAGTACAATTCTGAAGTGCCAAATGTACAGCAGAAATAGGGTTACTTATTGTTTTATTAATATTTGCATTGTTAGGGGTGTGGCCCCAATTGACTGCCAGGTGCTAATTTCAACTCCCTCACTGACCACCTTATTATCATGTTTGTGGTGTTTGTGCCTTTTTTCCCCCAATATATTTATTATCATTTTGAATTTTTTTTCAAACACTTTACAAACAAACAACATTTACAGTTACATTACACAGACACACATACTGCATACCCCTGCACTGTTTTCAATGCGAATAAACATAATCAAATTGGATACTGTTTTTAGAGCACAATCTAACAAATAATGTGTCTTGTTAGGTCTGTGGACTGTCCTCATACAGTCTATCGAAGAATTGTTAGCATTAGGTGATAACTTAGCACTCCTTACTCCAGTCTGAATATGGTCTTAAATAAATAAATTATAAAAAACATAAAACCCTGGCAGCAACAGACATGCATATATACATATATATATATATATATATATATATATATATATATATATATATATATATATATGAAAGCTGTGACATTGTGTTTCAAAAAATGAATCATATCACTGTGACAACATCCATCTTTTTTACAGTCTATGGCTGAAACCTGATTTGTATGGGAGTGTATATTGTATTAAGGAGAGTGCAAATACGCACTCTTCTCTACACATGTCAATACATTTAATAACTTTTTTGGATACAAAGTAACTACGCACTCTGTAGGTACTGAAAAAAGTCATTTTTATATGTAAATCGAAGCATAGAAAACAAGCTACTGTGACTCTTGCAATGAGAAACACACTTGCATGAAATGAAAAATACACCCTACACATCATATACATCAAGTGCAACTCATGGGATCACCTCAGTTGAAACTGGTTTTTGCTCTCATGTGTGATTGATGATTTTCACAGCTATATATATCATGAGGAAATGCTCATGACATGCATTCACTCATACATCATTTGGTGGTGCCATGTATATCCTTTGGGCATGATTGTACAAGGCAGAAAAATGTCAAAATATTATTACAGACAACAGAAATGAATGCAGAGCAAATTCTACAATGCAATATTAAACAGAGCTCCTTCTATCTTTAAAGTAAATTCAATTTGTGTATTAATGGTCTGATTTTATTTTGAATGGAATTAATTCAGATGAAAATGGGATTATAAGAAATACCACTGAAAGTGCATATCATGCATTTTTAATGCAATGGGAATATAAAGTCTTTTGAGGTATAAAAATTTGATTTTCTCAGTTTTTCATTAGCAAATTTCACACATGACCTAAAAATTTTTAAGCTCAAGAACAGTGAACACTGTTTTACCATTTACTGGAAAGTTACTGCAGTTCCAGTCATGAAAATAACAGTGCAGTGCTGTGTTGTGATTGTACTGCACTGCAAACAAACAGTGTAATTACACGAATAATCAGGTTACATTCCTTGACCCTTGCAGAAATTTTAATGTCACAAATAGAATTACCAGATATTTCATATAAGAACAGGACTTTATCTCAAACATAAGCTAAATAAACTTTTCAAATCATGAATTTTGATATATTGTTCCAGCAATAATCTTACACTGCTCAAAACATAGTAATACAGCAGATGGCAGTAATGCTAAAACAACAATGAATGTAAGTACATGCAGTAAGTTTCAAACATTTGACACTTGTATAGGATTATTCATTGCTGTTAGTTAGTATGTGCATCTTGTTGCTTTTCTGCATTGAGCTTCTCTCTTGAGACACAGTAGAAGCTATGTTGAAAAAAACAATGTTTTGCCATATACAAATGACCTGGAAAAATTGTAGATGATGTACAGCTACTGTAAAATTTGGTCTGGTCACCACATCAAAATCCAACAGAGAAGTGTTGGGTTGTGGTGGAATGGGAGCTTTGCATCATGGATGTGCACCTGACAAATCTCCAACAAGCGTGTGATGCTATCGCATCAACACGGACCACATCTCTGAAGAATGTGGCAAGAAGAACTAAGGCAGTTCTGAAGGCAAAAGATGGTCCATCCCACAACTAGTGATTTGTACCTCATAAAGTGGCCAGTGGCTTGTATGGGACAGGCTCATTCAAGTCACTTGTGCAACCACTGGATGTGTTTTCTTATTAACATATATTGTACAAATAATGAGTTTGAACTAACCTTGCCTTATTAATAATGGAAACAATAAGACATGTCTTTAGTATTTTAGAATTCTTTTTTCACAATAGTTTTAGTAAGAGTGACAGAATACTTGACAGTACGCTGACAGTGTCTGGTTAAGCTCTGAGCCAAACACACCTCTCTCTCTCTTTGCTGGTGGGTTCACATATTTTAATTCCCACTTTTAATGCATCAGTATTAAATATGACAATGAATAAACATGTACCTTTAAACTATCAAATAATTTATACTCTTAAATGTGGATGTAGGGGCATCTGAGCAAATTATATTCCTCTTACTGTGCATCTGGGAAAATGTTTATTCAAATAAACGTACTAATTCTTTATTTCTGAATGTGTGTGGGATGGAAAATCAGGACACATTCACTAGTTTATTTGCCATTCAATAAATGATGCTCTCTGTGCAGTGTATGTGCGTATGTTAGTGGTGCTTGCAATATATGCATCTGTTTAATTCATGAAGTGGCACTTTATTACCGACTTGCAAATTTGTTGGGAAATTAAGGCAACAGATGTTCAGATTTGTACTGCGCGTGTGTTTGTCAGTACTCGCCTCTTGTGGGTGACTCTTGCAGTCCTTGCAGATAGGAGGAGAGCAGTAATGATGAAAAACTGAACCGGAGAGATTGTCAATCATGTCCCCTTCCAACGAGTCCTTAATCAGCAGAGACACACTGTCCAGCCACTGGCTCTCCTGCAACACACACAAGCACTGCATTGACCTTTGGAGTGCATTGACAAAATAGTAATACTCCTTCTACTGCTACTACCACTACTAATAATAATTATAGTAATAATGAGTATTGATACTTATTATTACTGTATTATTATAACTAATTTACTGTTCTGTTTTCAGCTGTTATTTTCACTACACACACACACACATATGTAATTATGAAACACACATCACTGTCTGAAACAAATTGTACATATGGCAACATCTGTCTTTTTTGTCAAGCAAAAGTCAGCATCTGCTACTGCCTTTCTGTTATGAGATTGCCTGTTGAAACTCCATCTTCCTCTGTTTCTCGTTTTTCCACTTAAGTCACTCACTTTGTCAATCTGTCACATCCAATCAAACAAATGCATCCTTCCCATTGTTTTTGTTTTCACACTTTTACACATTAGACATCTTATTTTATTGCTACTGCACAAATATTGTAGGAGATGCTTCACTGACTTTTAATTTTCGCCCCCCTAATTTTACTCTTTCTTCAGAATTAAAGTATGTAAGTGGTTACATCTTTTGATGTGGTGTTTAATTAATCCTCATCTACTGAAGCTGGTGTTACTTTCAGCGGCCGCTAGAAGGTAAGATTGACTTTTTCTTGCTTTACACTGAGACAAAAGGGCAGATGAATGTCAGTGTTGTAGGAAAAACTGTGTAAAAACACTGGTCTACTTTATGTGAGTAAGCTTAGAATTCCCACTGAATGGTACTGGAGAACTTTTAGTTAATATGATGTAATATGGAAAGCTGGTAAAACTATATAATAAAAAAGAAGCCCTATAGACTGAATTTAGAGAACAAACAGGAAGCTGTTTAGCTTTTCTCTCAGTTTCAGCCCTAAACTGGTTCCCTGGGTTCAAACATCTGAAACCATCCACTTTATTGAGTTCATAGTCTCACATCAGGCACTGACTACTGTCAGATACATAGGCAAAGAAAAAGAATAAAGGATAACATATTTTGGAGAAAAAGAAAAGTACACATGTATAAATTGTGCTTGTATGTGATTCATTACCATCAGTGTACATATGTTACTTTGTTGTGTGTTCTCACTATGACACTAACTGGTCACTTAATTAGGTACACCTGTTCAACTGCCAAACACAGTTGCAGCAGGTCAATGCATTTAGGCATATTGACATGGTCAAGATGATCTGCTGAAGTTCAAACCAAGCCTCAGGATGGGGAAGACAGGTGATTGAAGTGACTTTAAACGTGGCATGGTTGTTGGTGCCACATGGGGTTGGTCTGAGTATTTCAAAAATGCTAATCTAACAATGAGATTTTCCTGGAAAACCATATCTAGGGTAAACAGAGATGCCATTAAGAATTAAGGCAATTGTGAAATCAAAAAGGGGTCCAACCCAGTGCTTGCAATGTGTACCTAATAAAGTGGCCAATGTGTGTATATTGCAAGTATCTGAAAAGCATCAGCCACTTAAGAAAGTAATTGACGTGACTTCTTTTTCATAACTCTGCTTAAGTTTTTAAGTTTTAAGATTTTTAAGAATTTAGCAATTGATTGCATGGATATAGTGTCATTGGCCTAGCATTAATATAAAGCATGGTTAATAAAACATAAACCAAAAGCTGTATATAAAAGATGGTCTTAGCCATTATGACTTCAACCATTGGTTTGTAAAGTCCCATTTTTACCTCTCTAGCTGAGTATTTTGGTGATCAATGAGCAAAGGGTGGATTTGACTAAGAAACAGGGACACTGTACATCCATACTGAAGAGACTCAGCAGGGATGATCCGAAACAGGGGTGGCCCCGCCTCCTACTTCTGGTTGCCAATTTGATGTCAAAAATATCATGTAATTCGGACCTATTAAGTACCACAGTGCAATTATATAATTCAATGCATCCAAATTTCATTATATAATTGTAATGTGGCCCTTTAAAAGGGCCGAATTACATGATATTGTTGGCATCAAATCGGCGACCAGAAGTAGGGGGCGGGGCCAGAAGCTGCCTGCAGGCTGGGAGTTTGACACCCCTGCTCTAAAACATACCATGATGATGTATCGCCTATATTGAGACTAACAAAGTGAGTCCAGTGATTTATAAAATAAACATATTGAATTAAATAAGACTTGAAACAAGTGGTTGAGAGCATAAACTCACCAGGAAAGTATTTACTAAGGTCATAGATCAAAGGAGCAGTGGGACATTTTCATTTTAGCAGTACAAACAGGTCTTATTTGCAATTACAAGAGTTGCCACATTGTGGGCATTAGAAAAGGATATAGGTTTAAGGCACTTCCACACTGCCATGGCTTTTCAGACAACTTTTATATATAGTCTGTGAAATCAACACACTGTAGCTAACAATGATAGGCTGACGGTATGTAAATAACATTTTTAAATATAATCACTATCTCTTTTATTATCTGTTTAGTCAGATCTTTCCATTTTTCCTTTTAATGGACATTTTCTTCTTTAAATTGCTTTAATTTTGTAACTTACTCTTGTTTTCCAGGCTACTACTCTCTTTCTTAATATCAGCTCTTAACATTTTCATTTTTCCATGGTAGTCCTCTCTTTGTCCCTTGGCTCATGTTTGAAGTTCAAGACTGCATCTTTCCTCCACGACCTACCCTTTGCTACCATTTTTCTCTATATAGGAGTAACTGGCTAAAGGGTTTGAGGTGAAGAGGGCAACTGCTGCCTACTGTCAGTCTTTGGCAGCACACACTGATGGTCTGTGAGCGCACACAAACACATTGTTTCATGTGCTGACAGATGCACAGTGAGGGGTGAGGCAGCTTGATTGATTGGCTTGGTTGGAGGCCTTGGTTGTGGTAAATGGTGCCCATGACTCTGTTTGATTCAATGTACTGCTATGTGTTTTCTCTCATCTAGAAATCCAGCCTGAACACCACTTTGTGCACCCTCTTCAGATTTGTGCTCAAGTCTTTCAAGCAAAGCCAGTCTTTTGATAATTCTATAACATACTGAGAATCCAGTGTGTAGAAGGAGCTGATGCTGAAAATCTTAGGAATTTTTAAGAACGATAATAACAAAGAACTATGCTTAGAGTATATGTATTCCAAAAAAGTTGGGATACTGCGTAAAAATTGAATAAAAATTCAATGCGGTGATTTACAAATCTTATAAACCAACATTTTATTTACAGAAAACATAGAAAGTATATCAAAAGTTAAAAGTGAGACATTTTACTATTTCTAGAAAAATTAAAGATCATCATTAATTTGATGATAGCAGCATGTCTCAAAAAAGTTGGGACAAAGGCCATGCTTACCACTGTGGAGCATCTTTTAACAACAGTCTGTAAATCCCTGAGCCTGAGAAGACCAGCTGCTGGATTTTTGGGTATGTTGCCCCTCTCTTGTCTGATATGATTCCATCTGCTAAACAGTACCGGGTCTGTCTTCATCATATTTTGCGTTTCATGATGCACTGAATGTTTTCGATTGGTGAAAGGTCTGGACCGCAGGCAGGCCAGTCCAACACCTGAGCTCTTCTACTATGAAGCCATGCTGTTTTAATAACAGCAGTATGCAGTTTAGCATTTTCTTTCCAAAATCCTGAAAGATATTGTCTGGAGGGGAGCATATGTTGCTCTACAACCTGGATATACTTGTCAGCGCTGACGGTGCCTTTTCAGATGTGCGAGTTGCCAGTACCATAGGCACTCCTGCATCCCCATACCATCAGAAATGCAGGCTTTTGAAGTGAGCACTGATAACAAGCTGGATGATCCCTCTCCTCTGTAGTCCGGAGGATGCGGCATCCATGAGTTCCAAAAAGAATTTAAAATTTCCTTTTTCTCTGACCACAAAACAGTTTTCCACTTTGCTTCAGTCCATATTAAACAAGCTTTTCCCCAGAGAATCATGTTCACATATGGCTCCTTCTCAGATAGATCTTTAACCTGCATTTGTACTGTGAACTGTGTTCACATGATTTCTGGACCAGCGCGGTAATTTCCATGACAGAATCATGCCTGTTTGCAGTGCAGTGCCTCCTGAGGGCCTGGAGATTATTTGCATCCAATATTGGTTTTTGGCCTTGTTCACAGAAATGTTCAGAGATTCTCTGAATCTGTCGATGATTTTGTTTACTGTAGATGATGAAATATTCAGAGTCTTTGCAATTTTACATTGAAAAACATTCTGAAATCACTCCATAATTTGTAGATGTAGTTTCTTGTAGATTGCTGAACCTCTGTTCATCTTTACTTCTGGGAGATTCTGCCTCTCAAAGGTGCTCTTTTTATACCCAGTCACATTACTGAACTTAATTAGATGTTCCTCCAGCTGTTTCTTTTTAGTACCACTGACTTTTTCAGCCTTTTTTTGCCCTTGTCCCAACTTTTTTGAGATGTGTTGCTGCTATTAAATTCAAGATGAGCTAGTATTTTTCATGAAATACTAAAATGCCTCACTTTCAACATTTGCCTTGAATGCCTTTTTGGACTTAAAATATACATGTTTATACATATGTATATTGATATAAGAAAATAATGATAACCAGGCAGTTATTATTTAATCCATAAAAGTTGGAGCTGCTGACGTTCGCTTTCTGAGGCCCTGCAAGCTTCGTACTGACTAAATACAACCAAGTGTGCATCTCCTTAATAGCATTTGATTGCCTTTTTCTAAATCCCAGCCACAGAGGCCACAAGCAGGTGTACTCCAAGTGCCGGTCCCAAGCCTCAGTAAATAGGGAGGGTTGCGTCAGGAAGGGCATCCGGCATAAAATCTTTGCCAAATCAAAAATGCGGATTCATACTACATGATCCGCTGTGGTGAACCCTAACGGGAGCAGCTGAAAGAAGAAGAAGATTATTCCCTATTTCTAAATGCTTTGTTTTTAAATCCCAGTGATCATCTAGAAATGGAGTGATTACAAAGTGAAGACTTTCTGAGAGCATGAATAATTCAACAGTAAAATAATATTGTTATGGCTCTTTTTTTTTAAAAAGTCTTTTGTTTGAAATGAATTTATTCCAAATGTTCAACCTCTCTATATAAGCTTTTCACAGTATGAATAGATGTCCTCTTTTTTCATGTATGGACTTAAAGGTAAGGCTGGGATTCTACACAAGCTGTTAATTTCCCCATTAGAATAACACCACTGAGACAAAAGGAAGAACTTCACATTGTGATGCTGCATCGTTTCTTTTATGGACTCTCAACTTCCTCGTGTGAGCTATACATCAATTTCCTAAATACCCAACAGTCTCCACAGGGAGCTTAAATTCTTTCAGAGAACTCTGAGAATATAATGAGTTATCTGCAAAGGAAAGCTACAGTGATAAGATTGAAATAAGTTTTAATGAGCATTGTGTTTCTCCTGGCTTGTTTTCCCTTTCCACTTGCATATTTTTTCATTAGCGTCAGCTGTAGGGGAATACGCCACATGGGTCAGCTCATTGCTGATTTGTGCTCTTGATAGGTACTCTGCTGTGCATGCTCTCACCTTGTTGCTGTTATTTGCACCTGGACTAAGAAGTAAATAGGCCTGAATTACTATACTGCCTCTTAATTTATCAAATTAATTGTGTTTCTGAACTTGAGTGTATTGGTGATTTGAAAAAACCTTCCTCCGCCCTCATTTACTATTTACCTTAAAGTATCCCTATATTATTGCATCAGGTTGTCAGTATACGTATGTCATAAACACTATATGGTCAAAAACATTGTGCCACCTACAGTACATGTTACACCTACAGGAGCTTTTTTCACAATAAATTCTAAATCCTGAGGCATAATACAGAGCTGCTCCCCGCTTTGCAGCAATACCAGCTTCCACTCCTCTGAGAAGGCTTTCTACAAGATTTTGTGGGAAATTTTGCACATTCATCCAGAAAAGCAATTGTGAGGTCAGATAACTGATGTTGGACAAGAAGACATGGCTCGCAATTTCAATTCTAGTTCAACCCAAAGGTTTTTGAAAGGGTTTGAGGTCAGGGCTCTGTGAAGGCCAGTCAAGTTCTTCCGCAACATACTCATCCAACAAGGCCTTTATGCACCTAGCTTTGTACACAGAGGCGCAGTCATGCTGGAACAGAAAAAGGGCCTTCCCCAAACAGTTCCCAAAAAGTTGGAAGTATACAGATGTCCAAAATGTCTTGGGAAGTCGAAGCATTAAGATTTCCCTTCCCTGGAGCTGAGGGACCTAGGCCAACTCCAGAAACACAACTTTATAGTATTATCCCTCCTCCACCAAACTTTAAAATTGACATAATACAGACAGGCAGGTAACATTATCCTTGGCATTCACTAAAACTAGACTTGTCCATGAGACTGCCAAGTAGCGAAGTAGGGTTCCTCACTCCACAGAACATGCTTCCACTGCTCCAGAGTCCAGTGGTGGCATACTTTACATCCGAAACTTGGCATATTACTTAAAAGACATGTATTGTTTAATACCAAAGTCCCTTTAAATGCTAAATTATGTGTGCTTGGAATATATTCAAAGAACTTTCTACAATCACAGAAACAGTATGCAGTTTTGGACTTTGGACTTCTACAAGCCAGGAGAGCTATTGCACTATGCTGGAAGAGTATGGATGCTCCTACAATGAAAATGTGGATGAAGGAACTTTCTGAATGTATTGGAATGGAAAGATTAACATACATTGCCAAGGGCAAATGAAAAGACTTTGATATATGAATATATATGAATATGATGACAAATGAAAGTGTTAGATTTTTCTGAAATGACTTGCAAATGCTGTAAAATGTAGCCCCCATTTTCTTTCTTTTTTCTTTCTTTCTTCCCCCCTTTCCTTTTTTTAAAAAATTAATTAATTAATTTCTTTTCATTTATTTATCATTTTAATTTTTAATTCTTATTTATTTATAATTTGTTAACTAGTCCAATTGCATTATGTTTATTCAGATTGAGGGAGGATGCAAGCGTATACACTTTGTGTGTTTAGTGAGTATACGTATATATGTGTATATGTTAATTGTTTGTGAAAAAATTTTGAAAAAGACAATAAACATATTGGCAAAAAAAAACCCATAGCAACCCCTGGAACACCTGCAACTAAACGTGGCAATGGCAATAACAGCAACTAAACAAACCTTTGCAACTACAGCAGTACCTTCAGCTAAGCATGGCAACCACTGCCCACCACAGCAACCCTTGCGAGTAAACATGGCAGTTACCACAATAAGCCAACCCTTTTCAAGTACAGCAGTATCTTAAACTACACAGGGCAACCATTGCATCTGAACCAACAATAGAAACTATATATATGATGAATAATAATGTTTAATTGAATATCTCTCATCAGTCCTCTGAATAAACACATAAACATCTGTGTTTATTTCCCCTGAACGTTTCTTGTCAGGCAGACGGCCTCTCAGCCTAAGTGTGTTTTTCATTATGATTACAGACAGAACTGCAGCTGCAACAAAAAGCTTTTGACGATCATCAGAAGATTAAGATCTCTCATTCTGGCAATGATGACATCTTATGATTCACTCACTTCTTTAATCAGCTCATTCTGTATTCCTGCGATCAGTGCAGTGTTGTATAAGCATGTCAGTGAACGCCTCATGGTTTTTTTATTAACCATCGCATGCTGACCTTTAGATATGATTTTCTGCCACTTCAACATTTGATTAAATCAGATGAGAAAAAGGAAGATTGTGATTCATCAGCTGGAGAAGGGAACACTCCTACACAAGAAAAAAAAACGATCTGCTTCTGAAAGGCAAGACAACAGACTTCTTTTGGAGCTGTGCAATGTTTGTGTGCTAATGAAATGTCAAATCTTATTCTTTCAGATGGATATCAGCTGAATCTCTGTGTCCAGTCAGATTGTGGGCAAAAATGCTAACCTAGCTCCATCAAATGGGGGGGTATCCATCGTTCAACGCCTTTGAAAGTGTTGATTTAATTTCACATCCGGATTGACTCTACAGGCTTGATGACCTGCTATCCATGACACCTTTCAGATCTAAAAACAGACTGTCTGAAGCTGAGGTTTGGTGAGAGGCTGCAGAGACTGAACAGAGTTGGTGGGGGTGAGCAGTAATCTAATGAGCAGAGGGGTGGATGGAGGTAAATGATCCACAGAGAGCACAGACGCTGCAGCTGATTGATCAGAAAAAGAAAGCACAGACAGAGCTGGATTCTCCCGACACACCAGCTAGGCTCAGGTTTCTGGACCTGCTTCCATTTTAAATCCCAGCCTCAAAATAACAGCAGCCACTGAAACATCACCAGCAACTAAACACAGAAACTACTGCAACTACACCAACCACTACATCGAAAGAAATGCCCGTGGCCAAACGTGACACCTAACGTATAGCCTGTAAATGAAGTGAACCAGCTCTTGCAATGGCGGCAGCAGCCGCAATTAAATATGGAAACTGCTGAAACTAAACCAACCATTGCCTCAGCGTAATAACCTGGAACTACTGCAATCACACCAGCCAGTTCAGTGACAGCAAGATCTGCAGCGAAACACACCAGTGCACGACACCAACACTGGCAATCAACCACATTAAATAGAGCCACCTCAACAACTAACAACAGTGCAAACCACTGCAACAATAGCGGTAACTATGCAGCTAAGCTTAGCTACAACCACAACTGCACCAGCCACTGAAATGACAACAGCAACTAAACACGAAAGCTACTGCGACTAAACAAAACTGCAGCAACACCAGCTACTGCAATGGCAGCAGCACCTGCATCTAAAAACAGCAACTACTGTGACATCACTAAACAATGAATTGAAAAAAAGACCTATAATTAAACTTATAAACTACTGCAAATAAATCAACCAATTTAAGCTGCAAAAAACCTCTGCAAAGTTACCAATGCAGATTAATAGTAGGGAGAATACAAGGGAGCAGCTGCAGGTACATTATATGTAATTAAATACATCAAATATCAAAACAGCTGCAACTAAAAGAAACAACTACTAGAAGTCTACCAATTACTGAAACAACAGCAGCATCTGCAATTAAACATTGCAAGTACTGCATTCAAGTCAACTTCTGCAATTACAGCATCAGCTGCAACTCAAAAAGCACCAAGCCTATAGCAAGAACTGCATAGCTGTGTAGTTCTTTTGTCTGCCTGTAGAGGTCAGTGTTTCTGTAATTCTTCTCTCTACCTGTAGAGGTCAGTATTTCTGCACTAACTGAATTTCATTAGATTTAATAAGTGTATGCCAACTTAGGAAAAAATCTGCAAATATCTATGTCGATTAAGTTATAGGCAAGTTTTGTATATGTTAAGGGCATGCTCTAGTACGTCGGTATACATCATAATATGGCAAGGTCACTGGAAAATTTTGACCATGCACAAAATCTCTGACGTTTGCCAGTGTCTGTTTCATACATCCCGCATATGCAGACCACATGTTGCAGGTACTTTATGCATACGGAGACTCACGTAACTCATATGTCGAAATACGTGGAGATAATGTCTAGCGTATCCTAAATGTATTAATAACCTAAGAGTAACGTGTTTTTAACATATTTTTGTAACATATATTATTTATTTGTATTATTTGTAACATATATAAAACTTACCTCCAACAGATATTGACGTTTGTAAATATATTTGACATGTTTCAGTCGTACTGAACGTGTTTCTAATATACAGCTACTGTATAATTGCGTATGTGCTGCATTTAAGGGAAGCAGTATAAATGGGCTTCAAGTTGTGAAAGCTAGCATTCGTTGGTATTACGTTTTATATATGTTAGCAGTACGTTGTGTATGCTTCCATTTAACATTATTGTTAAAGTCTGTTTTTGGCTTATCCAGCAAATTAAACATCCTGCTAATCAAAATACACTCAGAAATATTGAAGGGATGGATAAAATGGTACAAACAGAAGGGCAACATGTCTTATGGTTAATGTA
>VUQH01038463.1:6469-28100 GCA_015106775.1 Etroplus canarensis | reverse complement strand
TAGACCCCCCCCCCCCCTTCTCCCGTGTATGTTTTTGTTGGGGGAAAAGTTGTTGGGAGTTGGGGCTTGTGAATGTAGCATGTCCGTCGTCTTTTCGCCCCTCGGTAGCAGGGGGAATGCAAGTTTTTACCGCAGGAGCTTCTGAGCGGGGTTTTTTACGCTTTACGTCCTCCGGCTCGGACCGAAAATCTCGGCGGCCGTCATCGTTTCACCTCTGCCGTCTCGTTAGCCACCTAGCTAGCTCCGCCGCCAGCGAACTACCCGACGAAGTTAACGCTACCTCGCCTCACAGTGTGTTCCTTTCGGAAGCTTCCAGGTCGGCAGGAGTAACCCACCGCAAGCGCAGGGATGGCGGAAACCAAAATAATTTATCACATCGACGAAGAGGAGACGCCGTATTTGGTGAAGATTCCCATTGCTGCCGAAAATATCACTTTGCTGGATTTTAAACAGGTCTTGAACAAGCCAAACTACAAATTCTTCTTCAAGTCTATGGACCAAGACTTCGGGTGAGCTGCAGGGATTTTTTTCTTCCTTCAGGAGAAGAGAGCTGGGCGATTTGCTTTGTATGCAAAATGAGGGTGGGATAAAAGCTGGAATGATAAAACATGAGATGCATTGTGCAGCTAAAGAAGTGTAGGGACAAAAGTTGGAAAGCAGTTCCTTTTGGAAAGCGCTGACTTTCCATAACTGGATTGGGAGAAAAGGGGAAAAAACGTGTCTGTTTGCGTGTCAGAAACTCACGCAATCAAGTCTTGCGGGTAGTTTTTGTAAAATTATGGTTGAGGCAGATTAAATATGAATGGAGCCAGCCGGTCGTGCCCCCATTCAACCAGCACGTCCTTAATCAGAAAGTTATAATGACTGGTGATGAATATCCAAGTGGATGTACAAATTCTAAGGGTGGCTATGTCGGCTGGGGCATTTCTCAGAAAACATCATCATTACAATAGGAGGCATTCCCTGTCCCCGCTGCTTTTCTTTGCCCTAATCCTCATGCCTCCCTCCCTCCCTCCTTCAGTCCATCATCTGGTGAAATCCTCGCCTTTTCTTTCTTTCGGGACTGAAGCCAGGGTTTTGTCTCCCCTCTTTAACGCATTTGGCCTGCCAGCCATCCTTTCATTCCCCGGCTTTCTCCCTTCCTAACTCCCCCAGAAAGAGCCGTCTCCTCTCCTCTATCAGTTTAGTCTCTTTTTTTTTTCTAAGAGAATTGCTGTGCTTTTTCGTGTAGAGGAATTTGTGTTTGTGGTTTATTCACCCAGTGAGACCCTTAGGGTTTCTGTTAAATACATTGTAATCACGGATGGGGATTTGGGTCTGGCTATTTGCCTTTTTTACTCGTTGGATGGCACCATCGGGATCCTGTGCCAAAGCAGCTTTAATATCAACCCGGAGATGAAGTTGATGAGATGGCTTTTCATTGGGCTTTGACAGAGCTGGTGGGCCAAAGCTGTCCCATAGTTGCAGATGATTTGCATATTAATAGCAGCAATATCAATAACTGATTTTAGAGATTTTTCTTTGAGAAAGTCTGTTGTAATATAAATATAGTGGAACTACTTGCATTTTATAAATGTTACATGTGTAAAAGATTAACGGCTATTGGATGGATGGACGGACATGAGTTTCAGTTCTGATTAGTGTTAGTGCCTTAAGCTTGCATTCAGAATCAAAATATTTTATTAATCCCAGGGGGAAATTGCAACTTTCTAATGACCAGGAGAGGGCAGCTTCTCTGGGTGAAGAAAGAAGTCAGATTACATGGAAGTGTATGGGAAAATGATCTGGCTACTCTTGTGATCTACCACCTCAGCAAGCAATTTCCTGATGATTTCAAGGTGTCAGTCTTTAAATCAAAGTCTAATTTAATGCAACATGATCCTCATTTTGTAAATTATGGTCCCCAATAAAGTCCAAAGGAGGCTAAAGCAGGGTTTGCTTTAGTGTCGGCCCACCTTGTGATCCTCTGTTCTCATCCAGTTAGAAATCCCTAAGCCAGTGATGGTCAAACCTCAGCTCAAGGGTTCAAGACTGGGACTTTGCTAAACAGTAACAGATGTCACAGTGACTTGACTACATTCAAGTAGTAATTGTACTGATGCTCTGTAGTATCTATATGATGAAAGATCCACCACTCTGTAAGATGGCCATGTATTTGAAATAGGGATGTCACGATACCAGAAATTTAGTAGTCGGTGCCAATACCATTAGAATTATATGATGCTTGATACCAAATTCAAAACCACAATTGAAAATATGTGTTCTCCTCAAGGGATCGCAACAACAGATTAATCTGCATTGGTAATTTGGCAGAGGTCTTATGCCAGATGCCCTTCCTGACACAACCCTCCATGGTGAAGGGGACTGTGTCCCCATCTGGAATCGAACCAGGGATTTTTTTGCATGTAAGGCGAATGTGGAAACCACTACACTAGGGGGACACTAATAAACAAGGTTATCCGATAACATAAACTTGTTTAATAATGGCTTTTCTGTAAAGAAAAGCAACAGCAATACTGAACACAATACAGTGCTATGGTTTATGTGCTAGTAGTCCAACAGTTTCAAGTACATGCTACAGTGATTCCTGTGAACGGTGTTATTTTCATGGTTTTTAAAGTATTTTCTTCACCAGTTGAAGTTTTTTGAAAGTAACACCAGCATATCAGTACTGTTACTATGAGGTATAAGTAACATTCTGATAATCTAAGCATTTATACAACAGTGGTTACTGTTGTATAAATGTACCACAGCTGTTTCAAACAAAATGGTTGTGAGTATTTCATGATAAAATAAGAAGGATAATACTTTGAATGCTCTTAATATGAATGGAAACCTTGAATTCTTTGAACAAATCTGGATGCCGGTCTCTTTTAGGTGCCTCACTAAGGTGGAAATATTCCCTCCCCTGGTCTGAAAAGCACAATCACATCGTTTGCATATTGTCTTTTGTGAATCAGTTCTCACTCTTTGGTCATCTGCCTCCAAGGCAAAGTACTTTCAGTATTCGAATCCTGGCTGCCTTTTTTAATTAAGGTCACGGGCAGCGCTATTGCAGCAGCTGCACTAGTTGCCATCTTCCACATGCAGTTTTTGCTGTGTCATTTGTAGGTTGTCCTGTATTTGTGGCCATCCTTCTTTTTCAGCACATAAGGATAGACTAGAACACTTGTAGTTGTATGCTGCCCTGTCACTTCTTGAAGAATTGTACCCTTGGTGCATATGCTACATTCAGTACTACCGATACTAAAAATTAAAAAAGCAATTACCTTTTTGTTTTCGTAATTTTGGTATTGAAATATATTGTAAGTATCTGTTTGAGTGACATCCCTAATTTGAAACTCACATTCATTGAATTATAGTCTATTAAAGTGATGCTCTCAAATATCCTGTGCATCTAGCAATCCAAATCTTCTGTTTTCAGTTATCAAGAAAATACTTTAAAGGACTTATCTTAATTCCATGTTGAATGACTAATTATTTACTACTCATTTAATACTGTTACCCAGTCTATTTAATTCGCTTTAAAAACCACCACAAACTGAAGCTGCCAAAACATCTGTAACGACTGTATTTTTAACAGAACTTGAACATTATAAACTTCCCAATGCTAGGACTTATTGCAGGCCTGTCGTATTCGTTTAGCTAGATCTACTTTATAAACTGCCAACTGAGTGTGTGTGTGTCTGTAATTGTTATGCGCACAGTTAGATCATTAGAAGCCTTTTAAAACAGCTTCATGGTCTCAAGTAATTATTTTAACTAGACTTTATAAGTTAGCTGTCAAAATAAGAGCTCATCCCTGTGTAACTGGACCCTGTGTGCTTGTGAGAGAACACAGTGTTAAATGTCTCAAATAAACTACCCTCTGCAAGCTCTCTCAAGTCTGTATGGCCTGTCCTTAAGTTAAATTGTATCATCTGGACTCTCAGTCTCTCATTTGAATATCTCCAACTGAGTTCAGATGAAAAATTTTCAACACAGCTCCGAGTCAGCTGTCCAATCAAAGCAGGGAGGTTTTCCCCCACTCTTCAACCCAGGAGAGGAGTCTGTAATAGTGTGTGTTTTCATTTGTCCTGGTACGAGGCCAGCTGTCGAGTAGATCTGTGTGTGTGGCGGAGGGGGAGCTCCATGGAGCAGAGCAGGCTGGGGCTGGTGCTGGGAACCTGGACCTGGATGGGGGCCATTTGCTGGGTGTCTGGGGTGTCTACAGGGAGAAGAAAGGAGAGAAAGAACGGGGTGGTGTTCACTTAGAGTCACTGGATATTCTGCTGTCTACATGCGCTCTGAGAGGGGATCAGGGAGCTGTTTGAATAAGATTAATTGTTAGAACAGCAATGGCGTGTTGAGAGTGAGGAATTTAATGGTAGCTAGGGACTTGAAGAATGGAAGTGGGGAGGAAAAAGCTTAAGTTAATCCAACAGGACTCTGCATATTTCGGGACTGTTTGTGCATTGTGTTGGAGGCATTTCAGAAAGTGTGTGAAATGACTTTCAACTGTGGTCACTTGTTTGTTTGGAGGACAGAGGAATGAAGACAGTATTACTCTCTGGAGACAGTTGCTGTATCCATTCATCTGCTTCCTAGATGCAGTCTCTGGGGACGAAAAGGTTTAATGGATGAAGGAAAAGATTGTTTGCTACGTTTGTAGCCACATAGACATGACTCTCAAAAGCTAAAGCTTCCTGCTGTAGATCCCTGCCAGTGCCCACAATAATCTGGCCGTATGTTAGCACTCACCCTCAAAACCAGCTCTCAGCAGCTGCTTACGAAAGCTCAATGGAGCCTGACCAAGTCTCACACACTTAAGAGGAGGGACATTGGCATATGAAGCTGGAAACAGAAGACTTTTAGAGGAGTTTGAAGTCAAGTGTCCTCTGTGTAGCACTTAGCCCAGTTCCATCACGTGAAACTCCTGTATTAATGATGCAGAGGGAAAATACACAGCTGAAGCCGAGTGTTTGCCTTTGTGTAAACAGGGAAGTCGAGGATGGAGGAGGGAAGAGCTGCCAGACAGATGTGTTGTCTTTGAAGAATTAAGCCAGGTTGCCTATTAATGTCAAGTAGCTGATGTTATCTCTGTTGGATTTGCATGCAGGTTTAGTTGACCAGGTTGTGTAATTCGCAACTAGGCGCCAAAGCTGTAGAGTATGTGTTTTAGCTCATTGTGGTGAAAGAAGAAATTCCTCAGTGTCTGCGAAGCACATTCATGTTGTTTGTTGTTACTGTGCTGATTCATGGCTTCATGACTTGGGTGGTATTTTGGAAACAGGATTAGAAGTGGGATCCTAGTGATAAGCTTGTACTTTCATTAGTGTAGGCTTTACTTTTGCTAAAGGCTATCCAAAGCTAATTGAGTTATTGGTTGCTTTAATAATCGGTTAAACTGTTGCAGTACTCCAAAATTACATTTAGATCAATTCGATACCCATGCAGGGTACCTGAAGCTTTTTGTGTGTCTTTGTGTACAAGTAGTCCTGATCCATCATGTTTGCAATATGAATCAGTGAGTATTTGATGTTGTTCAACAGAAGCATGTTTGAAATAATTGCTTTAATTTTCATATTCAGTGGACATAGGCTATTCACTGTTCAGGATTTGTGTTAGCAGAAAGGCTTGGGAACTTTTGCTTATTTTTAAACCATTTTCTTAACTGCTTATTCAACTAAGGGTCATGGAGGA
The DNA here is from genome assembly GCA_015106775.1 of Etroplus canarensis. Lineage (NCBI taxonomy): Eukaryota > Metazoa > Chordata > Actinopteri > Cichliformes > Cichlidae > Etroplus > Etroplus canarensis. The sequence continues at coordinate 22,418 of VUQH01038463.1, read as the reverse complement.
GCTGGAGCCTATCCCAGCTATGTTGTTGCACTGAATATCAATATTTTTTTATCTATCACATTGCAGGTTTTCCCTAAAAAAAAATCCCTGGCCTCTGGACAGGGTTTTTTCCAGCACAGTCAAATATTGCCACCCCCAACACACACATACACCAAAAAAAGAGGTTTTAGAAAACTCCAAGGAAAATCACGTCAGCCCAAAAAATAAGAATTGAGACTACAAGTAGTGATATACATCTGAATGTGTTCAAACAACTGTTGCACAAGCTGAACATAAATTTAATTGTCTTAGACTTCTAGCAGGCAACCTCCCTTTCATCCACAGCCACAACCCACACCCTTCTTTCACAAGCTCGCTTGGTTTTGTTAATTAGGGCTTTATTTGCTTAATCATATTTGCTTTTGTTTATCCCATGGTCAGAAATGGCAAGAAAGCGGATGGATTTCTGCGAAATTAAATAACACAGACCCATTGCCCTTATTTGTACACAGTGTCCCCTGTAGTGTATTAGTTTGTGTATTTGCCTTGTAAGCAAAAGGTACCTGGTTTGACTCCAGGTGCAAACACAAGCCCCCCTCACCATGGAGGGTTGCATCCGGCGTAAAGCCTCTGCCAAATTACCAATGCGGATTAATCTGCTGTGGCGACCCCTTGGTGGGAGTAGCCAAAAGGTACATTCATTCAAATCCTTTATTGGGCATGGACAGATCATGTGACCTATTCAGTAAAAAAACAGATGCAATTTGGTTTTATTTATATAGTGCTAACTCATAACCGTCACCTCAAGATGCTGTATATTGCAAAGCAAAAACCCTATATTAAAGAACCCCAACAATCCGGTGATCAGCAGTGGTGTATGACTGCAAATGTTCAAACCCCAAGCCAGTCATAGGCAAGGTTTCCCCTGTGCAGGTAATGCAACCCACACCCCCTAAAACTAAATTTATACCTCTGCGGGGAATCTGTGTAGAGCCTAAGATGTAGCCTACAGAAGTGGCCGAGCATTTATACCAGCGCGTAGTGTGACTCGAGCAATGTATCTACACTTCTAGGGAGGTACATGTCAGGTTATGGCATGTGGTTACGATGTGTCTACAACATGAATTTAACGCAGAAGCATAAATCTACTGTGAAAGCATTCAAAGAGGACTGAATGAATCCAAACATCTTTAAATTTAATTTATGTCCCCCTGTTTCATTCTGTGCACTGTGTGAGTGTCTTCTTTTTAAGTCATTTATGTTCACACTAGTCTTTCTCACAGTTTCTCTTCTCTACTGTCAGCTAACTTAAGGGATGTTTGTTGGCCAGCCCCTAGTTTGGCATTATTGAAATCTGATGAGGAATTTTGATGTTAGGCATTTAATTCTTTAGAATGGCCAAAACCAGACAAGTTACTTTCTCTTTAAACCATGAGTTTTTTTTTTTGCATAAAGGAATTTTTGGTGCTTCCTCAAAGAGGTTCTAGTCATCCCTTAAGGAACCCCTTTTTATGCTTTGTTGTTGTGTTCTTTCTGCTGCTCCCTTTAGGGGTGCCAGAGCAGATCATCTGCCTCCATCTCACCCTATCCCTTGCATCCTCTTCTGTCCTCTTTTGTCTTTGGCCAACAGTAGCATAGTTTCCACTGGCACCCAGCTGGCTGACAGCACCAGAGGCAGTCATTGTTAACCAGAGCCTTAAATGAGTTTTTTATGAAGGTCTTATTTTTGATTGGTGTTTTATATTTGGCAGAGATTTTACACCAGTGCGCTTCCTGAAGTAACCCTTCCCATTTTTCTGGGCTTGGGAGTGGCACTAGGAGTACACATGAGTCCCATGAGTAGGTTAAGGCACCCCTTTTTATCCAGTGGTCAGAAATGTGAGGAAGGCTTATAGATTTCTGATTCATTGCCATTACTTTACACAGCAGTCTAACTGGCCTGAGTAGTCACTCCCCCCAAAGGCCCAGTTCTGAACCAGTGAAAACACTTCACACTGATTCACAGTTGGATTTTGTAGGAAGTGTACCTCCAGTTCAGTTACATGCTGTCTGTCTTTTGCCTGCCGAAGCTTAAATAGGCAACTTATTACTTGACAACCATCTTTTTAATGTAGTTTTAATGTTTTTAGTGAAATTAATTTTAATTTTAGTGCGTTCATCTGCTGCTGCATTGATGTGGTTTTAGGCTGATGATTTACCCAGATACTTGAATTAAACTTGGCTTTTTGATTTGGTCCAGCTGTGGTGTTGTCATGGCCTAATATATTTTATGTAATGTGTCAGTAATGTAAACTGTTTATTTCCCCCGTGCACTTGGACTTTTTCCTGTATGGCTTAATGTAGTTTTCAGCCCTCGTTTCTCCTGCACTGTACCATATCCCACACATCATACAATGATGTTGTAAAAGCAGAACAATTCAAACGTACTAAACCTTCCTCTGTCTGTTTTTCAGGGTGGTGAAGGAAGAGATTTCTGACGACAGTGCCAAGTTGCCATGTTTTAACGGCAGAGTGGTGTCATGGGTAAGAAATTATAAACTTGCTGTATATTTTTTGAAATATTTATCAAAGCACTAGTGGGAGCTATGCAGATTTCTCTGATGGCCATTTTTCTACATTTGTAAATGAGGCGATTTAAATAATTTCCTCCTGAGGCTTGTCTGAAAATGACAAGACTTAACTTTTATCTCAAGAATCAGCCAACATTATCAGCCAGAGGGTGTTTGCAGAAACCACTTCTTCTTTCCTGTGCCTTCCTCCAGACCTCCCTCAGACTTACAGTCTTGTCTAACCAGCAGTAATAAAATGAAGTAATTAGATTTCAGATTTTTTGGCCCTTAACTTTGCATAATTATATGTCATCAGAGAGCTTGCACATCTGGTTCAGGCTTGTTCTTTGGTGAATGATTGGAAACTTGGAAAATCATCTCTCGAAAAAGCGGGAAACCTGAATCAGACTAACTGTCCACCCAGGTAAAACGAGAGGAAATAGCCTCAGCAGACATATGGGGAAAATATTCTTGGAGCTTTATCAACAGGCTGAGTCAGTGGTAGCTTAGCTAGACTATAAGAGGTTAGTCTCTGCCATCAATAAAGCTCTCGTCACTCAAGAATTTTCTTAAATTGAGCTCCCGGATACTACCTTGTGTTCTCATGGCATGTTATTTCCCTTTTATAACATTAAAAGAGATTTCACAAATCCTCAAAGCATGACAGGCACTAATTTCTTAGTCTAAAATCATAATATCTGTATTATCCTTGGATTTATCTAGAGACAGCTAAAATATCATTGTTGTTTGCTGTGAGGCTGCTACATTTCCTCCATTTTCTAAGAGAGGCCCTTACAAATATTTTCCTTATTTCAGCCATCCATCCAAACATACATCTTGAAAGGTGCTCATTTTGTACCAGTTTTTGTAGACAATCTATTGGGATATTTGATTAAACTTAAAAAAAGAAGTCAAATAACTGAAAAGACGGAATAAACTCAGCTGGTGGCACTATTATAGCTGCTTTGCAGGAGAGCTGTAAAATTGAGTTAAGTGTTTTAATGCTGAGGTCAGTGGTGATGTTGTCCTGGACTTCAGTACATTCAGAGGTGTTTCAAGTATTGTGCCTACTCCTGTGTATGAAATGGGATTTTTTTTTTTATATATTCATACTGGGTACTCCATATATATATCTAATTTAATCTACTGCAGCAGTTCTGCACTAAAATTCCACATTTGTGTCAGAACCAAATACTTTATTAATCCCAGGGTAAAATTGCTCAAAGATTCTGGTTCTAATTATTCTGATTCTGATTATAAATGAGTAATTTGGCACAGATTTTACACCGGATACCCTTCCTGATGCAACCCTTCCTGATGCAACCCTCCCATTGTGGAAAGGGCTTGTGTTTCCACCTGAACTCCAACCAGGGATCTGGTTGTGTAAGCTACTATACTGCAGCGACACAGCGTCCCAAACAATAAACCTATTATGGAATTTACATGTTAATGCCATTGTCAACAAAAGTGGAACACTGAACAAGATGTTATTTTTGCATTTGTGCTAATTAAAGAGGTGGACCCTGAGTGCAGATCTTTGGCAGTGCCAGGGGTTTCATACTTGGTTTAAGAGAAACTAAGGCTCAAGTCTGGATAGAGTGACTGCGAATCTTAAAAAGTGTTTGTCTTGGGGTACCGCTATAGCTCACCTGGTTGAGCTGGAGACCCATATATTGAAGTCTAGAGTCCTTACTGCAGGGGCCGGGTTCATTTCCTGCATGCCATTCCCCATCAGTCTCTCTGCTCTCTGCATTGTTTAATCAAAAATAAAGGCTCAAATGTACAAAATAAACTTTTAGTCTTTGCTTTAAATACTAGAGGTGGGAATCACCAGAGACTCCACAACACTTATCTCACAATACGATATTATTGTGATTTTTAACATTTTGTGATATTCTGAGTATTGCAATGACATATGTTGTGATATATTGCGATTTATCTTTTTTAAGTGCAAATTATGTTTCCAAAGGTAAACTTTGTTAATATCTGTTTCATCTGAAAAGAAGTTCTCAGTCAGTTCCTCTCACTTCAGTCATTTTTATTGTTGCTTTAGCAACTGAAGATTTTGAAAATGGACGTAGACATCATAGGTGGACTAAAAAGTATTTTATTATTCTATTTCTAAAGCATTTAATTTGTACTTGCAATTATTATAATAAGATATTGACATTTGGTAGCTCTGTATCGATACAATATTGCCATACAAAATCTTGTGATACTACCTGCTGTATCAGTTTTTTTTTTCCCCACTCCTGTTAAATACACGTTTGCTAATATAGGGACTTAAAGTTTCAAATGGCCTTGAACTCATTTTAGATGTCATAAATATTTTTTGTTATGTCACAGCTAAAATTTCACTATTTTACTTTCTGTGCACTTCTATATCTCACAATGTGACTGCATTGTTAGGCTGAGCTATTTTGGAACAAGCTGGACTCCCAATTTAGAAGACTATGCCAGCAGAAGGGTGTGTATCACAGTTGTTTACATATAGCAATGAAGGCTTTAGCCTGCTGTAAACAGATAAAACAGTATTAGGCCTGGGTCTTATTTACTTTTTTAAATAGTTACTAGTAACAGTAGACTTAAAAGATGCACATTTAGACTATTCTCTTAAACTCAAATAATTCTGTAATTGATTGTATAATACTATATTATTAATGTTTTTACATGGAAAGAGTATGATCTCAATTTTGGTGGCTATTTTGCAAGTTTGGTAACAAAATTAACTCAAGATGGTATTAAAAATGTATTAAAATGTCTTTAATTGAACTTGTGCATACATGGAGGCACCCTGGATCAGTGCTGTTGTGCAATTCATGTGAAAGTCAAGCTAAAAGTCTTCAGATGGATGACATACTTTAACATAAGCACACATTTTAATGGTTAGTTTGTGATGCAGCATGTGGATGTAAGCAAGGCATTTCTCTACTTCACGAATCACGAAGGAAGGAAATGCATGCAGCTTGTTAGCAGTTACAGCACAGTGTGTTGCCAGGTACAGATTTCATACTTTCCATCTCTCTTGTAGAAGACCCAGTTGTTGTACTCCACCCTGTGGGTTGCATTTAAATAGAGACAAAACATTGAGACTTGGCCCACAAAGGATGGGTTGGGGCTAAAGCATCTGTTAAGTGCATAAGAACTAAAAGAGAGAGGGAACAAAGCTCAGACACTAGAGGGACTGATATGTGATCTGCACAGCGAGACGGATGAAGGGATCCCAGAAGACGAGTGTTTCATAGTTACATAGCCATTAGTGGAGAGGGAAGAGCAGGGAGTGACTCGGTAAAGTGGGCTAACATCAGTATGCACATGCTTGTGGACTCCATTTGGTTGAGTTATTTTGAAAGGAAATACAAAACTTGTTTGTCTAAGTCACTGAATGCATCAAATTATGTAACTCATTTGAAGTTTATAACATGAAAAAGGAGATGTGTGGACATTTCCAAGTGCTCTGCAGTGATGTTAAAATGCCTAGACCTGCATTTCCTTCCTGTCTGTGTTTCTATGGTTCATGTAATTGGAAGCTGTATGTCATTCGTGCTGTTGATGTGTGTTACCTCTGTCTCTCGCTCCGTGTGTGTGGGCACTTTTGTTGTATAATGAAGAAAGACAGGTTAAGTGTAGGATAGTGTTTCAGTTTGCCCTTGAGACATTCATCTGAAAAGAGTACAGTGTTTGTGTGTCAAAGTAATTGACATCGTACCCGTTTTTCCTCCCTCTACCCTTCACCTCCTTCCTTCTCCTTCTTTCATTCCTCCTCTTTTTTCACCCTCTCATGTCTCTGCCCCCTCTTACTTTGTACCCATTTCTCTCCACTCCACATACTTTCCATCTATTTTCCTTTTACTTTCTATCCTGATTCTCTCAACCCTTGCCTCAGATTATTTTTTTTCCTTTTTGTTTCTAAATCTTTTGTTTTGTCCCTTTTATATATCAGCTGGTATCTTCAGACACTCCAGTAGCGGAGCCTCCAGTGGCAGTGGTCCCCCCTGTGGAAACAACTACCCTGCCTTTGCCTCCTCCACCACCCCTTCCACCCCCACCTGCAGAGAGGACCGGGGGCATCGGGGACTCCAGACCTCCCTCTTTCCAGTAAGCAGAGCAAACACTCTTGACTGAAACATTTACTGTACACTTACCTGAATAATTAATCTTTTACACCAAAACACTTGGTAAGACACAGTTGTGCTGCTCCTGTAGGTTTGTTACAAACTGTATCTTTACCTGAAGATATCTCACACTCACAGTATCAGCTTCATGCAAGAATACGTAAGCTCATTTGAAACTGATCTTAGCTGGGGCCACCCTTGCCTTGGCATGAATGTGAAGAAAAGCTTCCAGTCCCATTGTAGACAGATCTGTTTTAAAATGTTCTCTGACATGGTTTGAATATGTTTCTGGCATCAGTTTTGATTTTCTTGGTTTTAAATACTTGGTATCTAATAACACATCATGCAATTTCCCCCCTTGGATTAATAAACTATTCTGATTTTGATTCTGATATCAGAGAGCTTACTTCCAGTGCAAAGTACTTTGAAATGCTGTTAAACATGCGGTTGGTGTTGTTTGTTTTGGGCAGCTGGTCACTGCAGCAAACTGAATAGGTATGGCATATGTGTCTGCAAACAGTTACCCAGTTATTTTCCTTGATTTTTGGAAATCTCTGCTAATAGCAAAGCACCAACTGGTCCCTCACTTTGTTTGCTGTCTGGTGCTGGCCAGGTATTGTACAGTGAGTTTTTAATTAAATCTCTTATATGACATGTAGTAATTTATTCTTTGAAAACCCAAAAAATTTTGATTAAGACTGCTTCAAAAAATTAACAAAACAATTTTCATTTCAGATTGAAGTAGCTGATAACATTTGTATCATATTGCAGCTTTTCTTTTGTCTTTGAATACTCTTTTTGTCCAAGTTTTATGTATATCCTTTCATTAGAATAAGTTATACACTGTACAGCATATCTGTCCATACCCTTTCTATTAAAAGACTGAAACTGGAGAAACAAAAATGTAACTTAATTGACATTAATAACATTAATAGTAATATAAAAGGGGAGAAATGAATAGAAAGAATACGCATCAGGCTGATATTAATAATGTAAAGGGGAAGTGAAATTAAGACTAAAATTCACTATCAATTTTAAAGGGTTTTTTAAAAAAAATACTATTGCTCTTATTTCCTAAAAAGTATGTTGTCTGGAATCGAGGGGTTGAGTAGAGTTCACCCACATCAGTGCAGTCTCCCATTATGGCTGCAGTAGACTCATTGCTCTCATGTTTGGATGTTCTCTTTGGCTTCAGGAACATAGTCTGATGGTTTTTAAATCTAATTTCAAATTAAACAATTTCCTTATAACTTCCTTAGATGTGTGGTTTGCAGTCAGTGGAGAATTAACCATCTTTTTTCTTTCCATGCTGTATTTGGAGCTGGACCAGCACCATTGCTCATACTGGAAAACTGAATCTAATAGTTTTTCCCATTGTAGAGTTTTTGATACCGTCTGAAGAAAAGGCTTATGAGTAAGATAGGGTGGTCTCCTGGGTATTTTATGCTGATGACGCAATGAGAGTTAGGCTGATGTATCAGTATAATGTATATTAGCTTATTGTCAATTATCAGTTTTTATATCAGATCATTAAGCAACAAGAAACTGCTAGATAGAAATTCAAAACTTAGCTTGGTGTAATGTAGTTGGTGCCTGTAGTTTATCCAGCAGTAAGGCAACATTTTCTCTCAGTAAGTCTCTTGGGGGAAAAATCTTTAAAAATAAGTGTAATGAATACAAGAGTAGTTTTTTTAAATAAAAAGTAAAAATGCTGGGAAAAAAAACCCACATAACTGTGGCTCTCAAAAATCCAGCTCCAGTTGTGCTTTTAATTTTTTGTAGTTATGATTCACAGAATATGGACTGTGGGTTTGGATCTTATTAATTATTCAGGCTAATGGTGAGTGTATCATTGTGCACACAAGCTCAAAAAATTAGGAACTCTAGGTAAATGGTAGACAAAATGAATTACTTACGGTATGCCCTCACAAATAAATCGCCAGTCACAAAAATTCAAATTTAGTGCAAGTTGAACACAATGTCATTGAACATTTTGCCTTCCTTTGTGTCCACACATTGTCTTAAATGTCTTAGGTTGTCAGTTGACTGATGCTCTCAGTGAAGATTGTAGTGAAGATTGTAGTTTAATAGGATAAATGTTTCAGACTGTTATGGATTTCATGTATTGTAATATCACAATACTAGATCTTATGTTAAAGGCCTCGTTAAAGTGAACCCCTAACTGACCAACAGCTTGAATGTAAGCAACAAGAGTTGTTCATAGCCACTTTATTATGTGTGAAGAATCCTTCTTAGTTGGATTTAAGTATTGATTAGATACTTAAAAGGGAACTGTTATGCTCATTTCCATCTGTATACCTTTTATTATTGTACTCTGCCAGAGTATCTTCATGTAAGTCACAGCTCAAAATAATCTTTAAAAATCTAATACTGGGTGTAGCTCCACATTTCATCCAGAGTCCTCCTAGAAGCAAGTCTTAACATTCCACAGCCATCTTGAAACACCCTTGGACTCTTTGTTAGGTCCATAAATTTTTAGACAGTGACACACTTTTCTGTAATTTTGCCTCTGTACTTTACCACAGTGGATTTTAAATCAAACAATCAAAAGGAGATTGAAGTGCCAACTTTCAGCTTTAATTCAAGGAGTTGAACAAAAGTATAATGTTAACTGGGGTTTTGGTTGATTCTGCTCCATTATTCAATCATCATATCATCCCCCTGTGATAGCACCGATGGCCAGTAGCATCCCTGCTGGGCCGAAGAGGGTAACATGTACTTTGATGAGAGAGAAATACACACCCAATTTTATGTCTCACGTCCAGTGTAAAGAGACCTTTACACCTACGATGTTGAATGATTTAGCTTTACTGCATTTTGTTAATGTAAGTGGCTGAATACCTAAAATGGTAAAAAGTCATAATGTTTGCTGGCTCTTTATTTTATTCGACTTTTCTTGTGTAAAGTAGCTCACTTGTCTCTCCTCTGCCCTTCACCATAAGGACAAGTATAATAAAGTTTCCTTTAAATGAAAAGTTAAAGTAGCCTAGAGCTTGACCAGAAATTGGATAGAGTGATATCAGCTGAGGCTAGTTTATTGCTGATTTGTCTCATAACAGCAAATGCTTGTGCAAAAATGCCAAAGAGATATTATAGGTAATTTAGAAAAAGTATCTTTATAAAGTTTGTCCACTAGAAAACAATGATAAGCTTTTTCTTGTCTGTTAAAAATATCCCGCTCCATAAATACCACAGTTATTTGAACATCTGACTGAGTTCTCATTTGGTTAGTTAACTGGCAGCAATGACTTGTTTTCTTTTTTAATTCATTTGTGGTAACAAATGTATGATGCGTCAGATCTAGTCAGTCAACGTTCATCTTCGGTTTCTTATTGAAAATAGGTGACATACAAAAAAATTAAAGAAACACTTTTCAATCAGAGTATAGCACCAAGTCAGTTAAACTTCTGGGCTATTGATCTGGTCAGTTGAGTAGCACAGGGGGTTGTTAATCGGTTTCAGCTGGTTTGATGTTAATGAAATCAACAACAGGTGCACTCGAGGGTCAACTATGAAACGACCCCCAAAACAGGAATGGTTTTACAAGTGGAGGCCACTGACATTTTTTCTCCCTCCTCATCATTTCTATTTTTTCACTAGTTTTGATTTGACTAGGCTCAGTGTCACTACTGGTAGCATGAGGTGATACCTGGGCCCTACAGAGGTTACACAGGTAGTCCCAACTCTTCCAGGATGGCACATCAATATATGCCATTGCCAGAAGGCTTGCTGTGTCTCCCAGCACAGTCTCAAGAGCATGGAGGAAATTCCAAGAGACAGGCAGTTACTCTACAAGAACTGGGCCGTAGAAGGTCCTTAACCCATCAGCAGGACTGGTATCTGCTCCTTTGTGCAAGGAGGAACAGGATGAGCACTACCAGAGCGCTACAGAATGACCTCCAGTAGGCCACTGGTGTGAATGTATCTGACCAAATAATCAGAAACCGACTTCATGATGACTTGACCTCCTCCAGTGGGCCCTGTGCTCACTGCCCAGCACCATGGAGCTTGATTGGCATTTGCCATAAAATATCAGAATTATCAGGTCCACCACTGGTCCATGCGCTTTTCACTGATAGCAGCAGGTTCAACCTGAGCACATGTGACAGTTGTGAAAGGGGTCTGGAGAAGTTGTGCAGAACGCCATGCTGCCTGTAACATTATTCAGCATGACCAGTTTGTTGGTGGGTCAGGGATGGTCTGGGCGGGCATATCCACGAAGGGACGCAATGGTCTCTACAGGCTAGCCTGTGAAGGATTGTCCAGTATTGTCCTTAACTTGGACAACAGCCTCTTCTCTGACACCACTGTCAGAGTCAAGCTCCACACCCATGGTGTTACTGGCCTTGCAGATCAGTTTGAGTCTATTGTTGTCCGCCACTCTTAGGCTGCTGCTCCATAGTATGACAGCATAGAGGATGGCACTGGCAACCATATACTCATAAAACATGCTAAGCGTCGTTCAGCAGATATTGAAGGACCTGAGTTGCAAATCAAACTACTGAGTACCATTTGGAGTTGCTGCAATGAAATTTTCGCAAAATGGACTAGCTTATTGCATCATTTTTCACTTTGATTTTCGGGGTGTCTTTGAATTCAGCCCTCTGTAGGTTGATAATTTTCATTTCCATCAAATGATATGGCACCCTTTCATTTCTAACGCATTACCTAGTCCATATTAGTATAGAGGTCCAGGATGATTTTTTTCTCCCATTGAAATCCAATGTGTTTTCATAGTCTTCCTTTAAATTTTTTGGGCAGTGCATATATACACAAGCAAAAAAAAACAATATCAAAGCACACATAAATAAATGAAGGGCACGTACATTCTAGCCTACTAAAAATGCACACGTGCGTAACATTTCAAAAAATATTTATGTAATTAGAAATGCTTTTAAGTCACAAACTGTGACTACTTCAAATCCAGTGTTGAATTTCAGTCATGCTCCAATTCCATCTGTAATTGTGGTTGTTTTACAGCCCCAATGCAACAGGCAGTGTGGAGACTTTGGATGACCAGACTGAAACAGAGTCTGTAGTTTCCTTCAGGAGAGAGAGGCCTCGGCACAGAGAGAGCATGGAGCAACACGGTGAGAATCAGGAGATCTTTTTTATGCTGTCCTATCAAGATTTGGCACTTGTCCATCTTCCAGACACTGAGTACAACATGATATAATCAAGGAGTGTTGAGAAGCGAGGAATGTTTGAAATCTATAGGTAAACCCTGACTTGAACAAACATGAAAATTCATGTTGACTGTTTGTCTGTCTGTCTTGTCTTTGGGGACTTTGGGGACTCTTCTACGGAAACTCAGCACCTCGAATGAATGGCCAGAGTCGTCTGGAGCGCCACCTGGCAGGTTATGAGAGCTCCAGCACAGTGATGAGCAGCGAGTTAGAAACGACCAGCTTCTGTGACTCAGAGGATGATGACACAATGAGCAGGTGAGAGAGACAAGGATACAAGGATAGGAGAGATTTTTGGTTCTTTAATGTCCTGTCTCCATTTAACTCCACCATTATTTTTGCAAAGTTTAGGCACAGAAAGTGACACTAAAAAGGCGAGCCTGTGAAAGGTTTATGACTGTATTTCTGTCTGTCGAACTTATAGGTTCAGTAGTGCAACAGAACAGAGCACAGCCTCGAGGCTTCTTAAACGGCACCGTCGACGGAGGAAACAGCGCCCCCCACGTCTGGAGAGGGTATGTACAGACAACTTCTTTTGAGTAAAGGTTATAGCACCTCTTAGGGATATTTTTTGGACCAGTTTATGTTTTTAGGGACCTAGTTTGTTTACATATTTTTGTCAGTTTAGTGTTTGTAGTATAATGTTGCTGTTTCCTTCTCCAGGCCTCCTCCTTCAGCAGTGTTACAGATTCCACAATGTCCCTGAACATCATCACCGTCACTCTCAACATGGGTATGTACTCTGATGTATTTTTGTTGTGATGCACAATAATAAACTCCCTAATTAATATGGCTGTTGAACCTCACATCTCAAGTGCATTTTTGCAAATGTTTACCCAGTCTTAACACTGTTGTGATTCCTGAACCACACAGAGAAGTACAATTTCCTGGGCATCAGCATAGTGGGTCAGAGCAACGAAAGGGGGGATGGAGGCATCTACATTGGTTCCATAATGAAGGGAGGAGCTGTGGCTGCTGATGGACGTATTGAACCTGGTGACATGCTGCTGCAGGTGAGGAGGGATAATGGTTTTCAATCTTGAAATAACTGTTAAGACGGATGGTTTTATGTAAGAAAATGCCAGTGTAGTTTTATTGGTAGTGCATTTGGCTGAAGTGCTGATGAGCTAATGCCATGGCAATGCATCCATCGTCTGCCCATTCATCTACTGTAAATGCCATCAATTGGTTTATTTATTGCATAATTATGCATTAAGCTGGGTTAGGGCTGGTCAAGAACTAGGGCTGTGGCACAGGCGTAGCACCGGCTCCTGGTAGGTGATAATACTGCAGTGACCTGGTTGGCCAACATGATCAGCATAGATTTCCACTTTCACAACTGGATAACTTGGAGGTCAGTTCAGTGTTCCACTCTCCTTATTCCTATATTCACTATTCTTTCCATGCCGACAAACTTGTTTTGCAAGCCTCCCTGACTGTTTAATAAATTTTAATTCTTATAGTTTGTGCAATACATTCAGCCATTTAGTTTTCTTTCTGTACTTCACATATTACAATAGTATCTTGTAGTATAGTGGTTTACATATTCGCCTTACAAGCGAAAGGTCCCTGGTTTGTTTCCACATGGGTGCACAGTCCCCTTTCACCTTGGAGGGTTTTGTCAGGACGACCTCTGCCAAATTACCAATGCAGATTAATCTGCTGTGGTGACCCCTTGAGGAGAATACAGGGGAGCAGCCAAAGGTACATTATTTCACATATTACACTAACCTTTGAATTGTGATAGATCATGAGCCACATGAGCTACTGTGTCAATGACGTTCGGGGTTGCATTTCAGGAACTTCTGCAGTGGGTATTTCTTATCCCAGTTCAGTGTTTTGTTTTTATTTTTTGTAGTTTTAATTCATTCCATTTTATATATGAATACATCATTTTTTCTCTAAACCTAAACAAATACCAACAAATAAGGATTTAGATGATGTGTCTTTGTAAAGAAAATCAGTGTTTATATGGAGGACTGCATCACATGTTGTTTGTTGTTATCAATGTGCTGGAAGGAGGAAATTGCTGGCATTTTTCTGTTTAAAATATCTTTGATTAATCACCTATCAAAACAGTGAGCTATTATTTTTTCATCATCAGTATCAACACGCAGTTCATCTCTACGTATATGAGTCTAACTAAAATCTTTTTCTTATGCTTCATTATCCACCAAGGTGAATGACATCAATTTTGAAAATATGAGTAACGACGATGCAGTCCGGGTCCTGAGAGAGATTGTACACAAGCCAGGGTACATCAAAATCTCTTTTTAGATTTAGTCAAACATTTTTAGGTTTTGTCTTTTTGACCAGTAGTAAACATTGTTTGTGATGTTTTCTTTCCAGCCCTATCATCCTCACAGTGGCTAAGTGCTGGGACCCCTCTCCTCAGGGCTACTTCACTCTGCCTCGCAGTAAGTACAGCGCTGCCTCACAGCCAATGACAACACAGAGATGATTGTCAGGGACAGCAGCTGCTTCCTCATTGCTTTGCTCCGTTTGTAGATGAACCAGTCCGACCCATTGACCCCGCAGCATGGGTTAGTCACTCTGTGGCTATGACTGGGGCTTACCCTCCCTACCCAGGCAGCTCCTCCCTCAGCACCATCACCTCCTCCTCTTCTGTCACCGAGACTGAACGTGAGTCTTTTTCAGGCTCCATAACCATGTCAATTTATTTGTGCTGTAATTTAGCTCCTCTCTTTCCTCTCAGCTGTTTCATAGCTGTATATTATTTACATACATTGTATTTCTTATGTGAAAACCTGTAGTTTCTTTGCTGGACTCACGATATTCACTGTCTGAATAATGTTCATTATTGTAAAGTGTCTTTTTTCCTGCTTCAGTCTATGTTCATCTTTGTCTCCCAGCCACAGTGGCCTAGGAGTCGTCTTTCACATCTGTCTTTCTGCTTTTGTCGCTGCTGTTATGTGATAAATGACGTCTGCTTTTGATCTCTTTGAAGTTCCACTCCTTGCATTCTTGTTTTTGGCCCAGTTCTGATTTCATCTGTCATTCTTTCATTCACTTTTTCCCCTCTTGAGATTTTCCTTAAACACTCTTTTATCTTTGTCCAGGGTTTGATGACTTTAACTTATCGCTGCACTCTGACATGGCATCGGTCGCTAAAGCCATGGCTTCACCAGAGTCGGGTCTGGAAGTCAGGGACCGCATGTGGCTTAAAATCACCATCCCCAATGCTTTCCTCGGTAAGACAAAAACTGTAAACAAGGCAAGAAAGACTACACTCGTTCCATGAACTTTTTGTGCCTCACAGGACTTTACAGGGCAGGCATTATGTTCACAGAATTAAAACCGTGTGACTTGTGGGAGGAAAAATCCCTCAAGTACAATCGTGAATGCCTGTTTTGAATGAAAACATGTGTTAAATTGGAATCTCATGCAGCTGAATCACAAGGAATAATTACTAAGTGTTTGTCCACTTTGTGCTTTTTGAAATGAAAATTTGGGGTTTTAGGCAGTTTGTGATTTTATTACATTTTCTCTCACTTGATATACTAAAAACCCAGAGGCTTACAGACAGACCTGAGGCGCCAAACAGGCCTTTTCTGTCAGAGGTGTTAATTCACCTTCATCATTTTAAGCTAGTTGTTTTGTTGCTAGTCTATTGTCACAAAATATTTAACTAATTCCACTCAGCTATGTTAGGGCTAACAGCCAGAATTAAGTCCAACAATGTTAACTTCCCTCCATGTGAATATATAAATCAATGCTCCACATAATTCACCACAAAGCTACTTTAATGTCAAACATCATGCAGAATGCAGATAATCAAGAAACAATCACAGCAACAATGAAGACAGTGGAAAGTTTGATATAAAATAGTGTATTAGCAGTACAATGCACCGCCACACCAATCTAAATAAGCACTCTCTGGCACATGACCACAAGATCTCTAGCTGTGTGTTATTACGCCTCCACCATGGAAACATGTTTTTGGATTGTCAGTTACAAAACTTATCACTGCAGGAGCTCGTTTGCTGGATCTTTACCAAGCTGTTTTTTTTTTTTTTGTTTGTTTTTTGGGGTTTTTTGGGTTTTTTTTGGGGGGGGGGGGTCGTTAAAATTGGGGTAA
>VUQH01038462.1:13953-72628 GCA_015106775.1 Etroplus canarensis | reverse complement strand
TATATATATATGTATATATATATATATATATTCTGCCCAACTCAAGTGATAATGAAGAATACAAATAAAATATTTTTTTTTGATAGAGCAAGCATTTCTCGGAGATAAAAAGAAACAAAAAAGATTTATAATAACTGACCCTGTACCATGTTGATGATTCAGTGTCCACTTTTTTTGTCCTTGTAATAAATATGTATTTATCAGAAGTATCAACTTTGGCAACAGTCTGTTCAAAATCTTGAAATGCTGTAAAGCAAAGAGGCTTGGAATTTTGTGTTATCTACAGTGGACATAATACAACACAAACTCAGAGGGCTGAAGTCTATAAATGTACCAGAGACTTAAAGTGACACTTCTGAGCCTGAGAGATTTGGATGTTTCACATTACAGCAGGGCTGTAATACTGTATTACATTCTAAAAGTGTTGCTTGTAAAGTGAGCTCATCAAAACAAGTTCATTAAAAATCATATAGATAAAATACATGCCACTGTATATTCTGATATAAAGTAGTCAGATGTTTGGCAATTCAAAAAAAACTTTGTAGCATTTACAGTCCATTAACTGTATTCATCAGAATCATTAATTATTTGCCTTTGGGTCTTTCTGTGTCAATGACAGTTTAACAGTTTACAAATCCTTTCAAACACTGCATTAATGACAAATGTCTCCATTTTTGTCCTCTGAGGTTTCTGGGTTACACATTAAAGTATCATCTGTGCTACTTATGTGCAATGAATGACAGGAAGCGCAGCTATATCTGGATTTTTCATTGCTGACATTGTAGATAGTCGTCAGTGTGTCTTTGCCTCTGAGAAAAAGGGCTGCTGCTTCTGCATAATAGAGTCAGTGTGCCAGGTGTAGAGCAGTGCCTCCCACCACAATTCATAGACAGGAAGGTTAACAGGCCTCCAGCCACATGGAAAAGCATAGCAGATGGAAAGGTCAGTTATAGGATAAATGTCAACATCTGTGTTTTAAGAAAATGAATGTCGAGGTAACCAAGACTGAGAATTAGAGGGCAACAAATATGAAGAACCAGTACAGAGAAACTGTATGTAATTAAGAACTTCAGTTTTCAGGAGTGCAAATCACATGCACGTTCTGATTAATGGCTCCAAAGATAATAGAATTGATGCCGGCCAGAAGGCATAAAAGAATCAAACTAAATATTTGAGGAATGACTTGCACACTTAAAAATAGCCAGCCAGCAAAGGGAATGGAAGGGCCTTCCAAGCCAAGGAGAGGGAAGAAGAAAAGGGATAGATCAATACACATTGCCTCAGTCATCTGGGCATCCAGCCCACAGTAATTCAGGTGCTGTCAAAGCATAATTGAAGAATGACGCACTGGGAGTATATACACTGAGCCAGGAGATCAGGTTACAGCAGGTCTGTGGAGGCCTTTCAACATGGAAGAATACACAAGACTTTGTTTTGTGCCAAAACCAATACAACCTCCAGAGGAAAGCATACTTTCACTAATGACTCTTATACAAGTTACACAGTAGTGCTAATGAGTTACTCCTACAGATGATCTCCTTCAGAGAGATACAGAAAGAGGTTACTGAGATACAAACAATACTGGCAGGAAATGTCTTTGTGTGTGGGTGGGTGTGAGTAAATGGTTTTCTCAAGCACATGGATTTGGATCATGTGAGTGGCTAATGTGCTTGATGGATAAAATGACTTCTAGATCAATCAAAGGTGTGTTTGTCACCTTCTGTCCTCGCTTTGGCATCATGAGGGAAATATTTATCTGCTCAAATCTAAATTCCCAAAAAACATGAGCTCATCAGCTCAGCTGTGTATACATCACAGTTTTTTTCTGTCACAGCAGCATCTCTGGAAGAATGTGTGTACACAACAGTAGAGCCACCAATGTAAATCATGATTTTATTTTTTAATTGTAGTTGCTGAGCTTTTCCCACCACCATATACTTTGTTACAGTTGGCTCATTAATATGTTTCAAAATGCACCTTGCCTTAACCACTAATATGAACCATGACCATGCAATCACTGGCTAGAAATGCTGTGTTTGTTGAATAATGAATCAATTAGTATTAATGACAAACGTGATGTGTCACATTTTATCCAGCATCATCAGAAATAATGTTAAGTCCATATTATTTTATGTTCAAATCTAAATTTTACAGCACTTTTTTGTGTCATCCCTTGCAGAGAATCTAGAGCCTTCAACCACAAAAAGGTTTTTTATGTATTTATTTAATTGTAGATTTAGTGAGTGGATATTTGGGTCAGCAGCACCCTCACAGCAGACAGAGACTGCACTGTTGAAAAAAATGGGACTGGACCACCGCTGCTGTAAATCTTCCTCCATATAAAATGTATGAAACCCAACCCAAGTACAG
Source organism: Etroplus canarensis (assembly GCA_015106775.1). Taxonomy (NCBI): domain Eukaryota; kingdom Metazoa; phylum Chordata; class Actinopteri; order Cichliformes; family Cichlidae; genus Etroplus; species Etroplus canarensis. The sequence goes on along the minus strand of VUQH01038462.1, from coordinate 70,258 downwards.
TGGTCAGTCAATCAAGTGACATTATTGATCAAATGAAGGATCTATATAAGATACTATAATTCACATAAAATTGAGGATTGATGGGCATTTTTTCACATTAGTGGGCTCCTGATATATTTTTTAAAAGTCTGGGATATGTATTCTTCTGTGGGCTCTTTGCCCAGAGCTCATCAGTCAGTGAAATGATGATCTGTGACAGCAATTATGTTAAAAAGGTGGACACATGTAAAGGTGCTGCAAACTGAAATCAATACACAAGGGCTTTCATTACAAACAGACAACTAATCAATACTCAGGGAGCACTCTAGCTTACAAGAGTAAGTTTTACTCAACTTCCTGTGAGCCTCGACAGGCAGCGGTCTGCTGCATTATTCAAAGTCTGCTGGTTAGTAAGGGCAAGGGTAAATAATTGATCATTTTCTGGGTTGAATATACACCCAGGCTAAACAGGCCTCTCACTGTACTTCAGCTTCCCCCTCTGAGCACAGTCTAAATCCTGCTGGTAACAGTAGGTGGAGCAAAAAATGTTAAATAACAGACATACATTGACATGAGACCGTTAAGAAAATTGTGCCAGAGTCCTCATGAGCATATTCAAATGCGGCGTGGAGTAAACAGCTATAGCTGCCTTTTAAACGTTTTGATTTGCTTTTTTAAGAGGCCACATTTATTTATTTATTTATTTATTTTGAAATTCATCTTTTGTTTGTTGATGACGGAGGAAATTGTTCCCGGTGACGCACCGCACACGTCAGCTTTTTTCCCTTTTTTTCCCATGCTCGAATAGAAAACTTCGATAAAACTTTCCCAACTATAAAGGAAAGTTATTTAAAGATATGAAATGAAGGGGGGGGGGGGATATGTATGCTGAAATAAACTCGCGGTTATTTGAATCCTCTTTCTCCAGCTCAATTTCCCTGAACAAAAACTTACCCGCCCGGTGCTGGCTCCTCTTCACTTTCATCCACTCAAAAGTTTTACTCCTTTCATCCCTGTCAGCTCCATTACAGTCCAAACTGGTGGAATTTCCGTGAATTTCGGGGCCACTGTGAGGGTGAATTTGAATTTGCTCCGTGGGTGACCCACGTCGCTGTTGCGTCTCTCCATTTGAAGCGCAGTATGCGCGTCCTGGATAAGCTTGCCCCTGCGCCTCTCGCCGCCATGGGACGCGGCATGAGTGGGGGCAGGCCAGTGTCGAGAATCCCTCCGGAGTCTCCAACCCTGATGGAGGAGGAGGAGGAGGTGGAGGAGGGCTGTCCGAAGAGGTGCACAAAGTCAGATGCGGAGAATAAAATCCCGAGGCAACTTCCAGCTCCACTTTCCCCTCCTCATCACGACCACCGAGCTCAGGAAGAGACCTGCCGCCCAGGTCCAGGTTTATGACCTCTTTTGTTCGGCAGCAGCCCGTTAACAGAGGGCTATTCTCCCCTTGATAGGAAGTCATTATCACTTTTCCCCCTGCATAATCATTGGACGGGGTAGCACTTCATGCCCGGCCTCTCACGCATGGTCAGGCGGCTGGACGACCGTGGGGACATTCCTCAGAGGAGAAACAGCAGTCCCTGATTGATGGAGATGACGTGCCCTCCCGGTCTCGGCCAATAGCTGGACATCTCTGTCATCAGGCAGGGCAAAACTGATTAAGCCGAGCAAGCAAGTTGCGAGACTCACTTAAGGTCAACATTTTAATCGTGTCCGAGCACAACAAGCAGGCCACAGCACAAAAACTACAGACATCCTTAGAAAGCAGCAGGAGAGTCCATCATCATCATCATCATCACACTCAGGGCCTCTGTGGGCCCTCACCTATACAGGCAGGTAGGACATTACGCAAATATTTGTCCCTTAGAGAAAGTATGTTTTTGGTCATTTTCATCTGCTCTGGTTATTAACAAAGAAAACTTTTCCCCCCAAAGTTGAATTAGCATAGTATAGGTCTACACTGATGTAGCTAATGGATTATGCAAATTTGCATAGGCTTCTTGAAAGACCCGGGCCCCCCTTAGCAAAGGGCTGAGGTTATGTGAAAGACACACTTAATGGGTTCAGAGGTCATGACAGCTGGTATTTAGAAGTTCAGTGGCAGCAGATTTCTAATTAGCCTGAACAAATACAAAAGTGGCTCTGGGAGAAGATCAAGAAGTTGTAAGTGACAGAGAGGACGTGTTCATCTCAGGTTAAACTTGCTCCTCAGCTGGGCTAGCAGGTTCCTGGCAAACTGAGCACAGCAGTCTGTTTTGGGACTGCACTTTCCCTGCGTTTACCCAGGAATGGACCACTGTGTGGTATTTTTCATGCATGTGCAAACAAGGTCACGTGGTTGAAGTTGAAGGAGTGACTGTAAACAAATAAAAACAAGCATAGGCTGAAAATAATACAATTAGAATTGTGGGCCTACACTTTCCTAAAAGGCAGTTGGTGTAACAGCAGAGTCACAGGAACACAACTAGCAGCTCAGTATTTTTCACCCACAGAAATGAAATCATAAAGGAGCTCCACAGTGCAGCTGTTTTTTCCTTCAGAATTCTTGTGACCTACTTTCAAATTCACGCATCACAGTGACGCCCAGTCTGCTCCCATAAATTTAAAGTCATGGGAATTAATAGAGCTAATAATATCCTGATATGCCAGTATGAACTTTTAATGCTAGTTTCCAAACCCGATTATTTAGCTTTCAGTTTATAGCAAAGAGATGCCATTTTATAGCTCAAATAATTCCAAAAATTGTGAGGAAAAAATGAGAAACATAAAACTTGAATTACCAGCATGATAGTTTAAACTGTAGGTCAATCAATCATGATTCATGTGATTGGCAGATTTATTATCTCTGAATATGAACAATAACATCGCCAGTGAGGCAAAGAGATGAAAAGTTATTACTTTTTTTTAACTTACTAACTATATATAGTTAAGTTAAAAAAGTAATAAATAACTTACTAACTTACTGCCACTATTTATGTTTTTACATTGATTCTTTCCATTGTTTCTTTGTTGATTTAGTCAAAAATGTGATTGAAGAATATATATATATATATATATATATATATATATATATATATATTCTTCAATCACATTATATTATTACTATATTATTACTACTTTAATACAGTAACTTAATGATTATGTTCTAATTATTTTCATTGTCATTGTTGAGTTTCTTGTTATTTTATTTTATTATTATTGCTATTATTTTTTAGCAGTAGTAGTATTACATTATTAGTATTATGTGTTATCTAACAGATAACATTTAGATAACATTTAATTAAAAACCTAACCTATAAACTATCTGCCTTCATTCTTATCGTGTTATTTTAACTATATTTTCTATGTCTTTTAAGTCTGCAGTAATTACAAAATAATTCAGCGTAATGAACAACTTCTAACTGCATTCTTACAACACAGAAATATGGTCCCAGCTGTGGGAGTTAATGGGATTCTACAGGCAGCGATGTGCTGAATGACTGAGTGCAATATATCCCTTCTCTCCATGCATTTGCATGGTGCACTGATCCATCTTCATGTCAGCTCGGAGGTTACTCAGGGTTCACACGCTAGCTTGTTTCTCTCCTCCACACTCAATAAATAAATCTCTGCAGCTTTCTGTTTACCGCCTGAATATAAATTTGTTTGCAGTCGATCGAAGACCTGTGCGGAGGTATTAGAAATTGTATTTCTGTAATGGCTTTCAGCAGAGGGAGGCGGGGGACGGGAAGGGGTTGCAGGGAGGGGAAAAGAAGAAGAAGAGGGGAAAAAAAACAGGTGTGGGCAATCTCGGCATTTGCAAATGATTTTTTTTTAAATGCAGCAGCCACAGACTATTGCAGCCCTTGGATGTATTCAAATTACATTCAAAACCAAGTAACCTTTTTATCTTGTAGGACAACAACAACAATCCATGTTTATTCCTAGAAGTGCCATATGTTTGATTAGCATATATGAGGTGTTGTTCCACATCACTGCCCAGTGGAACAGAAGTTGCATGATCTTTAGCTGAGACTCCCTCCTCTGGACAGCTTGTGTCCCCTAAACCACAAATTCCGCACAAGATTTAGAAAGAGTATAATCTCACATTTTAAATGAAATGGATCCTGCAAATACAATTCTGAATTTAATTCCCCTCAAACCAAACTCTGCACTCTTACACAAAGACCAGACATGGGAATATTCTTTCGTAAGTGTCTAAAACATCCTCTTAAAACCCACTAAAGACATTTTTTATCATTATCCCTGTGGTCTCTATTGTTTTGACTGGAGGTAAGGTAGACATGGCAGCACTTGGGTGGCTGTGTCAGGAGCCAGAAGGAGGGAGAGAATATTGACTGATGCTAATTTGTTTTGCGTCCATGCTCTGATGTGTGTCAATAGGCAGTCAAGGCACTGGGATCAGTGCGACCGTGCTCAGATTACCTCCTAGGTCTGAACTGAACTCTCATCCTGCTGCTGCTGACATGGTGCTATGACTGCTGTTGACATCAGACCCTTGTCTAGTCCTGCAACACTGTCAAGTCTCATTATATGTCAGCTCTTGACCCTCACAAGGCTGAGAATTAACCAGCGCTGACAGACGACTGTCACCACCAGCCAGACGGGTCACTGCTGTTAATGCAGTTCCAAGAGGGGAAGATGACAGCAATCTATGCCATGTTTATGGTGCGAATGGCTCATCAGCCATCATGATAGAGTTGTAATCTGGCAGGGGGACAAAGAGAAATAATTCAAGGTAGAGAAAAAGGGTTAGGTTAGGACTGAAGAAGAAGCACACACAGAAGTGTGCCACATTGACCGGCTGAAAGATGCTATCTTTGAGATTGATAGAGCATGTCAGTGTTTTTTCAAATATTGACATTTTTGAAAAATTGTCATGTCAGAAGTAAGGTTTAGCCTAGTGTATACCCTGACCACACACACAATCCAGGGAATACCAGTTGGAAATAAAAACATCCATCCGCTCCATGTGAAATTCTAATAATTGTTCTTTCTTCATTGTCGAATAGTAGAAGTCTGTCTCCGTACATGAACTATAATCATAAATCCAGTGCAACTACTGTGCAAATGGCTAGGGACATTACAGATAACTGCATTCTGCACAGGCTCAACAGTGTGACAATGAAGCAATACCTTTCTAATACCAGGACTTTTCAACTATAGCCTGTAGTATGTGTTGCAGCGCTTCACAGCTTCAGTGAGCCAGGAGGCTTCGAGTCGGCAGAATCCCAAACATCATGACAACAAGCCATCAGTCATCTTCCCCTCAAGCTGCTGTGCACACTTGTGTGTTTCCGGAGTTCTTACTGTGGGAAATGAGCAGGGTTAAACATGAAACAGGAGGAAATGTTCATCATTGCAGCACACTCTGTAATATTCTCCCTCATACAGCATTGTTTTAGCTGCAGGGAAAGAGGAGCTGTTTTTATTTATTTATTTATTTTTTACTTAAACATCCCCTGCTTGTTCACAGTGCATATCAGTAGTCTACTGTGCATGCTAAGCATGGTTAATAGCAAAATGCTGATAGAAAAATGATGCTGTATTAATAAAGCACTAATCTTCTGTTTAGGTTTAAAATGGATTATTCCGTAATCTTTAAAGGGAATTGTCAACAATGAAAAAGTGGAACATAAATTTTTGTAGGAGTGCTGGATTTTTTTTTATAAATCAAATATGATTATACGTCTTTTATGTCTTTATTAAGCAGGTTTCAAGTAGTTAAAACTATATTCATATCGTCTGGCAATCTGTGTCAGCTTGTTCCTGCATTTGAGATAGACAGCATGATATTTAAAACTGAAATATTCAGACCTAAATCACATTTTTAGGGCTCCACTGTTAAGTCAAGTGGGCTTTTGTGGATCATTTTAGTAACATTCAGTAATATTACTCTACTGCTAAGTTTATTAATGGTGGCAAAATAAGAAAAAAGGTCAAGTAATTTTGAAACATTGAAAGCTACCTTTACTGTCTGATTGTTTCACAGACCTCACATAAAAAGAGCACATTTCCAAAACTAGACAGGCTTTATTTTTCAGCAGATGCTTGATCAGATCTAATACATAGAAATTAACTCTTTCATTTGCTACATGCTAAGTAGTCTGTGATACACAGTTGTCACCTTTTTTAAAAATTAAATTAAGATTAAAACAGTTACAGTCAATATACCTGAAACAACCCAGGCTGTTTTAGAAATGTGCCAACTCAGCTTTTTGGTTTTAATTGTATAAGCAACAGCTGTACTGCTGTTACTATTGTTTTACTATTGTTTTTCCCCTGGGGTGGAAAATAAATCAACACTTTCATAAAACTAAAAAGAATAACTAAAAATTAGAATTTTTTTAGTACAATGCTGTTTTATTACACTATTATAATGTAATTTAGGTGAACCCAAAAGCCCAGAGATGTCACAGGACTTCATATGGAGTTGTAAAACTTCTGAACTACAACTTCTGGTGCTATGCAGACACTTCAGCTTGACAACTTAAAACAGAAATTCACCTTAAGCCAGAAGTCCTCATTACTTATTATGTAATATTACTTCTTTGGGATATGACAGGATAAGTGCAGCATAAAAAAGAACTGTCAACATCATTTACAGTTACAGATTACAGGATATGTGAAAATCTGCTATAATTAAACACAGCTGGATCTCTTGGATCTGAAACACCTTTTTGTGTGCAGCAAATATCTAAAACATTACATCAGTTTACAAAATTGTGTGTGTAAGCAATTAGGCAACACTATAAAGTATTAAAGAAAATCAATTATGTTTATTTCTTGCACTGTTCCAGATGTTTCCTGACTCCCAGACTCCAAATAAAACAATTGGATTTGAAGTTTTCTTGCAATTAATAATTACAACATCCTAGTATCAGTATTTTGAAATTTATGTGAAAACAACCAATGGAAAGAGTGCTTTGATTAGACTCTGTGATGAAGTCATTGGGTTTTGAATAAGCCTTGAATGATCAATAATGGTCAACATGTGACATTTAGCAGGGTGACTGTTGTGATTACAAGTTCATTCAATTAACCAGAGCTCTTCAGAGGTTCAAATGAGCTCCAGTAGGTGACTCCCTCACTGTGCTCAGTGTCGCTGCTCACCACAGCTGAGACAGTTTCATCACCAACTTACCTTTTTATTGTCACCGATCATCCTTAACTGGGAAGCATTTAAAATGCCATTGATCTTGATAATGCTGTGCCGTAATATGACAGTAACAGTTGTATGAGATTCAGGAAGTCAAATTTCCAAGATTGATGAGTCGTAGCAGTTGAGTTATAATCCATCTACCTGAGTGATGCTCAGGCTCTGTTCCACAAGAAGGAGCAGACAAATAAATAAAACCCATAAAGGTGACACAGGAAATTGATACTTAACAATCATCTTGAGCAACAAGCACCTGGAGAGACTGGTGGGCAGCAGTTACTACTGTGGAGGGAAAATCTAAGAAGGTTAGCAGGTCATAAAAAGAACAAAACCTCCTAAAGACCAAGCATAAAAGTTCAGCGTTTGGCGTCACGATGTAACAAAGTTTTGGTCTCTGACATCCACAAGGTTTTATTTAAATGATTTGTTTAAAAACTTAAAGGAATACTTGTAAAGCTTGGTCATTCTCTTTAACATTATGCTCAAATTATTTGGTAAAATAGATTTTAGAGTCTGACCCATCATGATGTGGTAAAACTAGGAGAACATTTAATACAAGAAAATTCAATGGCTTTATTTAATGAAATAGTAGTTCACAGAGGCCAGCCTACAGAGCTTCTGCATTGCAATCTTGCATGCTGTCATGAGGAAAAAATAATGAGGAAACAAATTATAGGACTCTGTTGGTGCTTTATCCTGAATGTAATGTTGCAAAATTCACCCTTGTATTTAAGTTTTAAGCTTGCAAAAGGTTTTTTCTAAACATTTTCAAGTAAATTTGTTGTTGTATAATGTTTTCTCATAAACACTTCACCGGTGATTCCTGTGACTTTTAAAATGTGTGAAAATGATACCAGATATTGTGGTGGTGGGGCTTTTTTTCGAATGCTTTTTACAAAACACATTTTGTCATAGTGAACACAGACATTTACAAGAGGAATATAGGTGACAAATGCCAAACGTACAATATTAAAAGCAGTCTTTTAAGAATGTTTACGTCTTTATGAGATACAACCTTTCATTTTAACTTGTTTATGCCAGGAACAAAATGCAAAGCAAATTCTGAAAATTCAAAATAAGTTGCTTAGTTTCTAATGAAAAATTAATGGTACCCTATAGAATTCTTTAATAGGTTTTTAGTATTAATATTATTGTACATTATGTACAAAGATACATTCAGTACAGAATATAGGGACAAAAGTACTGGGCCACCTGCATTTACTACACATACACCTACAGGAGCTTTTATGTCATTCCATCCTAAATCCACTGGCATTAATATATAGTTGTTCTCCATTTTACAGCTATAACAGCTTCCACTCTTCTGGGAATGGTTTCTATAGGATTTTGAAGTGCTTCTGTAGGAATTTTTGCCCACTCATTAAGAAGAGCATTTGTGAGGTGAGACACTGATGTTGGATGAGTGGGCCTGGCTCACAGTCTCTATTCTAGTTCACACCAAAGATGTTCACTGAGGTCAGGGCTCTGTGCGGGCCAATCAAGGTCTTCCACACCAAACTTATCCAACCATGCATTTATTCACTTTGCTGTGTGCACAGGGACATAGTCATGCTGGAACAGAAAAGGGTTTTCCACAAACTGTTCTCACAAAGTCAGAAGCAAAAAATGAAGATTTCTCTTAAATGGAGCTGAAGGGCCCAGGCCAACCATAGAAAAACTACCCAGTAGCATTATCCCTCCTCCACCAAACTTTACAGTTTACATAATGGAGTCAGGCAGGCAACATTGTTCAAGCATTCATCAAACCCTGACTTGTCCATCAGACTGCCAGATAGAGAAGCATGATTTGTCACTCCACAGAATGTTTCCAATCCAGAGTCCAGTGACAACATGCTAAACCCTTGGCATTGTGCTTGGTGATGTAAGGCTTACCTGCAGCTGCTCAGCCATGGAAACCCATGCCATGACTCTTCTGGTTCACAGTTTTTGTACTGAAGTTAATACCAAAGGAGGTTTGTAACACTGCAATTACTGAGTCAGCAGAGCACTGGTGACTTTTACACACTATGTGTCTCAGCATTCTTTGACCCTGCTCTGTAACTTTACGGGGTCTGTCACTTCATGGCTGAGGTTCCTGAATGCTTCCACTTTGCAATAATACCACTTAAAGTTGATCATGGAATATATAGGTGAGAAGGAATTTCACAAACTGACTTGTTTCAACATTGGAAATCTATCACAGTACTACACTCAAATTCAGCAAGCACTTTGGAATGAACCATTCTCTCAAAAAATTTTGTAATGGTAGACTACATGGCTAGGTGCTTGATTTTATACATCTGTGGTAATGGGACTGAATCAAAAACCTGAATTTAGTAGTATAAAGGTGTGCCTTTTTCCATAGAGTATATATCTTTTTGCATTCTATATGATTTTGCATGCACTCTATGTCACATCTATATTGTTGTTTATTTTGTTTAAAATAAATTAAACAACGGTAATTACAGTGTTAGTGACCATGTATTCCCATTTTAAGAGAAATGCATATTTATGCAGTTGCTTTATTTTTTTTATTTATTCTGTTACATTTCTTGTGATGGTTCAAGTTTGCCTTGTGATCTGAACTTGTAAGAAGGCCCATAAATTCAGTAAATATTGAGTTATATATCTACTTTTAAACTTTGCCTACAGAATAATTTTCTTAAGATGAGGGATTTGAACATTTTTCTTTAATGACTTTTAAATGTAAAAAATGTCTATTGTTTCTACCCCTGAAGATGTTTTTTTAATCACTATATAATGAGGAGGATACCTTTCTTTGTGTTCTCTGATGAAGGATTGTTTACTGAAGCAAAAACCTAATAAATAAATTCAATGGTAAATAAATGGTGGTCATTGTACTGAAGCATTTTTTGTGCTCTTGGAGAGCGCCTAGCCCAGTTTATGAAATTGTGAAGCGGGTTAGTCATTGGCATTAATTAGGGATGCAAATAAATGCATGCATGGATTGTGGCCTAGGATGGAAAAATACAAACAGTGTATGAATAATAAACTGAGGGGAAAAACCTCCTTCATGGAGCTTAGACTAGTTTCAACAACTCTCTTGTTTTCAGAGCATCTGATTTAGGCCAATTGCCAATCAGAGAATAAATTGTTTACGGGAATATATATACTAATAAGTGAAAGGGGCTGATGTATAAATATTGATTATTATCATCATCATCACTGTTCATTTGCTATGATAGAGCTCCATATAATGAGTAGAGTTATCACTTTATAATGTAAGACTCCAATAGACACCAGCAACTTATGGGATGTTAAAATAAGAACCTGCTGGCATTTGTTGATTACAGGGACAAATGCTTTGCAAGACACTTAAAGCGGCACATCTTTGTTCAGCTTAGAACAGTTTTGCTTTCACAGCGGCTTAGGAAAAGTCTTACTGCATGGAGCATTTTTCAGTTCTGAACCCAAAATCAGTTTCACAACAGCTGCAAATGGGACAGTTGAACATCAGTCACTGTAAAGGACACAATGCAAAATTTTGAAATTAATGATGGACCGTAACCAAAGCTGCTTTCATGGTACCATGCCTGGGATCATTTTTCACTTCAAAGATCTACTTAAGGCAAAGCCCAGAATTTGGAAAATGTGTAAGGATTTTTGGCTTTCTTGATCCTCACCCCCTAAAAACAAATGTGATCAAACAGGGCAAAGGAGTCAAGTGAGTAAAAAGGAAATAATGACTTTATCCTGCTAACTAGGAGTGACCCAGTGTGTGAACAACTGGCTAACTTAATGTTGAAATGGAAGCAGTCTGTTCCCCCTTGCACTGGGGCCCTTGGGGGGAGGCCTTCTTTGACCCTTGGGGATCCCCCCTTGACCCCATCCACAGAATTACTGCACTCCAGTGTGTGGATCCTCCTGCGTTCAATGTCTGGAAGGGGATAGCGTTGAGGAACCAGAGGTAAAAGTCCTATTGAGCCTCGGCACCATTAAAATCATAAATCACCCGGCATATGGAAGAATCTCAGGAATCCAGCACTGTCTGCTTCTTCTTCCTTACAACCCCCTCCCCTCTTTCTGTGCCTTTTGTAAACGAACATATTTTTCGAGGAGAACTTTTTCTTTCCTTGTCTCTTTCTCTCTTTTGCCCTTTATTACTTTTCTCCTAAATTACCCAGCTGTCACCACCTCTTTGATACAGATGTGGTGCAGACCTCACTTTATTTAGTTCAAAATGTTCATTGCCTTATAGGTGCTATATAGCTCCCCTGACACCTACTGAAGCGTGCTGCAAATGGTGTCAAATATTTACCAAATGCCAGCTGATGAAGTAATGAATTAGGAGCAGGAAGTCATTCTATCCAGAACCACTAGGGCATTAACTTCCTTGTTACCTCCCCCATTTCATAGCTGTCAGTAGTCCTCTGTGATAGCTCATTTACAGCAGCACAACACTTAAACATCTCACAGCATGCTGAGAATTCCTGTACAGTACTGATAGGCCTGACATCATCAAGAAAAGACAGAATTTTCTCCTTCATCATGGAAGTTGCTCTCTATCTTTGACGTGAACTCCTGAGATGAAGGAAGACATGTGAGTCACTTCTGTCAAATACATGCATAATGCCTTTTTACTCAGTGAGTCAACTCTTTAAAATCCAAACTAGAAAAAAATAACATTTCTATGATATTGTTTACATTTCAGAATCCACATGTCACAGTGGCACAGTGAATGCTAGTAAAAAAGAAAGTCTTCTCATTGTTCTTTAAGATAATATGTTGTCATAAGTGATTGAATGCCCTCGGTCTCATGTGGCCCTATGGGATGTTGGAAGGGCTTCTATGCTACACAACTAACATGCCCCCTGAGCGGGAGGCCAGCCCCAACTTGCAGCACTACAATTTGGCTATTGAAAAGGCAAAGGCTGGGAAGGAGGAGGCAAGAGATCTTGTCATGGTGCCCAATGGGTTTAGAGCTTGTGGTTGGAGTGCTGGAAAGACTGCCTTGTCTCAGTGATTAATGGTGGGGAACTCAGAGGCAGAAGTGAGGGAGAGTCTTATATGGCAAGGCTGTGCAACTTGAATGAACAACACTATAGAATTTTCAATGAATTTAAAGCATGCCTTAATTTGATTACAGAATCATTCTCATTTTTCCATTTGGGATCCAATCCAGGAATCTTTAATCATAAAAATACTGCTGGAAGAAAATGTAATTCTAATCAGCGATGAATAGGGTAAACATTGCACAAGAGCTACAGTTTTCTCAAATTCATTTATTAAGCCTGTACAGTATGTGACATCTTATTTAATCAATAGGAGTATCAAAGACTGGCCTTATAATTTAATGGCTTTAACAAAATATAACATCATTCAAAATGAACATTAATTTGCCCATTTAACACTTAAAATATTTCACACAAACAACCTGCTATTTAAAGTATGTAATGAGAAAAAATACTAACGTGACACTTAGAAAATATGACAACCACTTAGCTATTGTCTGACAACAGGAGAAAATAGAAAACTCACTCAAAGTCTGATTTCTGCATGCATTAAACATGCAACAATACACCAGTAAAATTACAGCAAAAATCATGTAATTAGTACTTGTTCAAATGTTTTGTGCATGCTGTGTATATGTACAATACGCACAGCAAGTCTGAGGACCTGCAGTCTTCAGTCACTGTGCCTGAGAAACACAAAAGATATCACTGTAGGTTTCCTTTAATTAAGATGCGTTCATATGGTTTAATTAAAATGTTTCATGAATGCTGAAAGGGTGTATTGAGGGAACCTCAACCCTGCTGATCAGACTCATCCTCCAGTCTTTCATAAGTAAGTGAAAGTAGATGTATCATATTGAGATTTTGATGAGCACAGGAGGGGTTGGCCCTAATGGGGCCCTAGGGCCACTTTGAAATGCCAGCACGGTGATGACTATCTACACCCGTAAAGTAGGCCGATGGACCATTTGCAACAGATGGAAGTATGCAGCTCAAATGGGGCAGGTCTGAAGGGTGAATACACTGACTGCTATTGCTGTTACCGAAAGAATCAAAGAAGGAGGAGTACAGGTCTGAAGGGAAGGAGGAAGTTCTAACATCAGCTGCACCTGGAAAACTCAGGTGGTCTGCAATGGAGTTTGAGCTGGAGGACAGATTGCAGGTAGACAGGGACAACCCTGTCACCTTTCCATACTTCTTCTCCTTCTTATACCTCATCCTGCGGTTTTGAAACCAGATCTTAACCTGTCGATCAGTGAGCTGCAGCCCAGCAGCCATTTCCAGCCTCCGAGGACGACAAAGGTAAGGGCTGAAGTGAAACTCCTTCTCCAGCTCCAGCAGCTGGTCGCTGGTAAAGGCTGTCCTCTCTCTCCTCACACTTTGCCTTCCTCTGCCTGAGAGACCAGCTGCCACACCACTGCTGACTGATGATGGAGGAAGCACATAAAGAACAGAGGGTGTTAAAATGAAAGTGCAACACATCTAACAGTTCTATCCTGAAATGTATAAGCGCCACATAGAAGACTTCAGGTGCCAACGAGGCCTGTGTCAATCCTCAGCCAATCAACCTGAGACCAAGAGCCCTCAGCTCTTCCTGTGTATTCAGTCATGATTTAGACAATATACAAGACTTGCTGTCTACTGTGTCATGTGTTTGGGGAAAGTTACCTCCCGAAGAAGCAGTCTGGGGGAAACATCTGACGCCTCTACGGCTGCCTGACAGGACACATTAATCAGAGCTACACACGGAAGCAGACCTGTCAAATCCCCATCTCAGTCACTTAAAAGGTACCTTGGGACCACCACTGAAAATAACCACCATTAGGGATTCAATCTGACATGTATATGAGCAATACTGGGCTCTGTTGATAATACTGTAACATACTGGGGTTAATGGATACTTAATAAGCCCTACAGTGAAATCTCTTTAACAATAATCTAGCAGACTGGGAGACTGCTTCCTTGTTATATTTTAGCATGCTTGAAGTGTCACCAATGCAATGTCTAACTATTTCAAAGAAAAATAATTGCATCATTGGTTAAAAAAATTTAAAAAAATGTAAAATTCTTGCATAAACAACAAAAAGCTTTCCTTTTTTGTTAAATACATGGGGATTTTGTTCTCAAAATAAACATACTTGCCTTCATGGTCAGTATAACAGATTATAAATTGTGGTAATTTCTGGCAAATAAGATCACCACTTACAAATGTGTGCATTAAAAGAGGTGTTTGTGCAGCATTTGTTCTGCAGCTTGTCTGTTTTGAACATTACTTTGCCTGCAGGACTGGAAAAACAGTCCTGTATGCTGTGAGCATGACAATGACATTTGTTTAACTGTTCAGCAACACTAACAACCATTCACTGACAAAGCAGAAAGAGCCAACACATTGGAAGCAAGTTATTTTAAGCCTGATTAAGCAGATGCCTTGGACCGCTCTTGAAAAGTTACTTTTGCTAGTTGTTTGGCATCCAGTGTCTTTTTCCACCACAGAAAAGTCACAAAACCAAGGGGTATTTAAGTTACACATCTAATGCAAACAGATGAGGGAAACACTCCTGAGTTCACATTTGCAGAGCACCTAAAGAAGCTTGTGTCACAAATATTTTGAACACTCAGTGCTATTTTTTTTTTTTTTTAAAAAAGATGCGGATAATAAACCATATCAGTTACCAGATTGTTCAGAGCCAGTGGTCCGTGGGTTCATCCAGGGAAAAATTACTTCTGAGCGGCAGATGGTGAGTAGACTGCAACTTTTGCTCTTGATGTCCAGCTTGCCCTTGCCATGGCAGTGAACCACGGGCTCCAGTGGGCACTCAGATTGTTCATCTGGGTTCAACCTGGAACTGACACGAGAAGAGAGGGTCATGTTTTGCTGATTAAGTTCTGCTTCTTGGCCTCCTCCTCCTCCTCCTCCTCCTCCTTCATTGTATCCCGCGTTTAATTTTGGCACCTGTCCAGAGCTCATAGTTAAACTGTTGCCATGCAGCTGCAGCGGGAGGGCAAACTGTTGGGGGTCCATGGACCCAGCTCATCAAACTGTTTCAAATAAAACCAGAAGTCCCTCAACAGCAGTAAAAGGCGAGGACGTGTATCTATCTAATATTCGATCACAATTAACCTGAATGTACAAAGGCACGCGGGAAAGTGCACTTTGAGTAACCATTTGGAACAATTGAATAATATTTACCAGAAGGGTGCCGTGGTCACGTGTGGCAGTCCTCCAATGACGGAGCTTCGGAGTTGGAAAGTAATCCGCTGGCAACTTGGAGCCCCGAGGAAGCTACTGCCATATTTCTTCAGACATTTCTATGAGCAGCCTGCCTTTCTTTACCTAGGGATAAAAACATATAATGGAATATGAATAGACGCCAAACGACTGTGCAATCAGTGTGAGAGAAAGAGGGCGATGCATTCATACACGGAGAGGAAAAAATAGCAGAAGGGGGGAGACAGACAAAGCTTACACGTGTGGTGAGGAGCGTCTCATTAGAAACTGGGCGCAGATTTCTTGTAATATGGTAAATCCTTTGACAGGACGGGTTTATTTGAAGGGACCGCCGCTTGCAGCTGCACATCCTGAACTTTTTGGTGGTAGGTTTAAACAAATGCGATGCGAGGATTTCCTGCTGCACTAGAGTGTGTGTCTGTGGGGTGGAATAATATACGGTTAATAACTGCTTATGGACCACAACTCATTATCCTGCTGAAGCTTTTTAGGTGTAAAATTATTTAGAAAAATAAATTGCGCTCCTTGTTTTTTCTCCCCAACAGTCAGACGTTATTGGAAATAATGGTAGTTATTCTCGTATTTTCATTCTACTGGGGGTACTAGCTGCAGTAAATGTGTTTTTAGTCTGTAAAACGAAGTCATTACGCGCATTTTGGATAACTTAGTTTGAAACTAATTTAAATGCCCATTATAAATCGGCGGGCTATCTTTAAAAACAGCATGTGTTTATAACAGTCGGAGTTGAAGTGTAGCTTTCGCTTAATGGGATTCACTGGGAGTGGTCAGACAAAGACATGACAGTCATTGCCACACAAAGACAAAGGAGGCAATCGTTAAAGAATTTTTTTCTATAGGACAATTCAACGCATTTGCATTAATCAGGCATCACTATACAGTATCAAGTCCTTCTGACTGTGGCTCTGTGAAGCAACACTCACACACTATGGACATATTTTTAGGATAAATTCCGCTTTCTGCCTAACTGCACGGACCAAAAGAGGAGATGTTCACTTTAGAGCGTTTGTTTGCAGCCCACACTGGCAAGCAGAAGACACTGGGGACTTGGCTGTGGAGGTGGAAATCACTAAATAAAATATGAATTTTTCAACTTCATTTTAAACGCATAATAAATATTTTTTCGAGGAAAAATTCTTTGGGCTAAAAGTTACATTAGTTGTGGCCTAACTGAGTTATACTCTGGGAAAAAAAACTCATAAAATGTGTTTGTTTAATTCCAACAATGTACAATTGTGTGTAAAATGGCTACTTAACGAGAATAATGAATCTATCACAAAATTATATATAGTGCACCCTAAACCATCTTCTAAATGAGAGACTGTGATGTTAGAATATTCCAGGGCAGTATCAATCTTAGCTGAACCAGGTTTTGTATAGAAGTTCCTTCTGGTGTTGTTTCACTACAAAGCTGTCGAGAAAACCCTCTTTAGATGTCTCAGAGGTGATGGATTATGCACTCAGGGTTGCATGGAAGTAGAGGAGCTTTCCTCTCTTTCCTCTCTGTTTCACCCCTGCTTCCACTATCACCGATGTTTTACCTGAAACCCCTAGAGTGGTGTCACACCCTTTTTTTCCCATAATGAAATATTTTAGTTCCAATCGAGGACATGAAGCACCTAGTATGCCATAGTGCTTACAATATTAATATGACTTCAATTTGACTGTTATTATGGATTCAAAATAAAAATACTGAAAGGTTACTGTGGAGATTTGTTTTTTCCTTTATAACTATGGCCAAGGAAATAAAGACTGCAGGTTTAGTCCTTAAAATTCAGATAATTAAAAGTTAAATTGGTCATTTTCACTGTAAAGCAAATGCAGGCCAAGGAAGCAAATAAACTGATAAAAAACATGGCATCTGCTTGTATCTCGTCCTCCACCTAAATAAATCTGTTATTATTAGTAATAGCAGCATTAGTATTATTATCAGCTGAATAAGTGCACGTCAGGACTGACTGAAACGGGGGAAAGTAATTAAATTCGTTTTGTTTTCCTTACCTCACACCCTTGAACATACTCTCTGAATTGGAGATAGAATCTATGATATACTAGCTCAGCAAGACCATAATTTAGCTCCTCCGCGCCTCCACCACAATTCTCCGTGAACTCTGTTTGAACCGCCTCAGTGGCAATAAATCATTTTTCTCTCTCACACAAAAGCGCGCCGGTCGCTCTGGGTGTCAACCCTTTTACAATTCCTCCTTACCTTCTCCGCTCTCTCGCCTGCTGACACAAACAACCAAGGAAATTGTCCATAAACTTTTTATTTTTCACACCAATAACGTGCACAAAAAACGGTACCGGCGAACATCTACAGCGGCACACAAGCGAGGAAATCTGGCAAATTCAACATAATCATGTTTATCTTTTCTTTTGCCACAAATTAGATATTTATCAAATATATATTTCTTGGATCTAAAAACCATAAATAGTCCTCAAAGCTGAACGGAAGCAGGGATTAGTTAATGCATTTCCAGGGGACAGAGCTAGGCAGATAAAAGGAGACTGAGAGAGAGCTGGGGAGAAGACGTTAATGGGCAGAGGATGCTGTCGGTTAAAACGGTGCATACAAATGGCGCTGTCTTGGCAGAGCAAGGAGAAGATTTATGGGCCCGGTGCCCTATATTGCTGTAAACAATGCAGAGTGAAATGAAAGGACTAGAGTTTGCCGACTGCACTTCATAAGTGAGGGAAAGACATACATTGTCAATTTCCCAAACTAGTCCTGACTTTCGTATAAGCATGAGCATTAACATATAGTATTAATTTGGGCCTAACCCCATGTAAATCATGGCTTGGTCTGGAGAAGAGAGGCAAACATAAATCCTGCAGCCCTGAGCGACAGAAGCACATTTTGAATGTGTAACATTCAGAGATAACATGCGAAAATTTCTTTTTTGTTTGTTTTATTGTTCTTAATTTTTTCCCATTCAAATCTATATATGTGTGTGTTCAAATAATGAAAGCAATTTGTAGCTGGTAAGCTGGTACGAATTGTGCGCACGTTAACAATTAGAGCCCAAATGTAGTTTATTTCTCAAGTGATTATAAATGTACAGACGGGACACATTAAAGGGGAAAAAATGAACCTTTAACCCCACCCTACAGTAAGGAGATCTGATGGTTTCGTGCTGTGGGGTAAATTTTACTGGCATGGGTATGGGTCCACTCGTTCCTTCAGAAGGTATAGGATGACTGTTAATCAATACAAAGTTATTCTGAGTGATCACTTTTATCCAAACGATAAAACATTTCTACCCTGATAGAGGTCTCTTCCAACATGACAATGCACCCATCCACTGGGCACAAGGATCACTGAATGGTTTAATGAGTGTGAGAATGACGTGAATTATATGCGACATGACATTTGCAGATACTAGATCACAAATCAACTGAACACCTGTGGGAGATTTTGGACCAGCGTGTTAGACAGCACTCCCTTCCATTATCATCAAACCAAATGATGGGTTATACTTTGGAGGAATAGTACTTCGTCCCTCCAGCAGAGTTCCAGGGACTTCAAGGATTATGCCAGGGTGCATTAAAGCTGTTAGGTTGGTTTTTACTTTAAATTTGTCATCACTCTGCATGAATAGACCTGTTTTATAGGTGTTTTACTCATTCATTCTTGTACTATTTAAAAACAAGCTTTATCTATGTGGCTTCAGTCCTGCATTAGAAGTGATGTACCATTTTTTCTTTCACATGAAATCATGTGTTGCATCTTGCAGCAAATACATAATGACACACACAAGTGTAACCGCAGCTGTAGTCCTCCGAGTGCTCAAAGTTCTGCGGATATGCAACTGGTGGCCACATAAATACACAGGATAATCATTTTCGGGGAACAAATCAAATAAAACGCGTATTTCACTTAACCTATACATAATCGTGGATCTATAGTGTCAGGATCGCATATTCAGATCACTTTTGCTAATGAAAAGCGAATAACATAATCATAACTCAATCTAGTGACTGTCTGGGCCCCTGGTGCCACCTCTAACGGGAGAAAATGACTGTAATTTCTAAGGTCCTCAACGATGCAGCAAATGGGCTAATTAAATATTTCTCACCGAGGCGTTATGATGGCATAAAGTATACTCGTAAGTTTATCCAGGCCATCGTTTCCTATGTGATGTGAAGTCTACAGTGGGGCGTGAGAGTCCAGGCTGCTTTGTCTTTCTCCTGCTTCAAATGTTTGCCGGCACTGACAGTTAATCATTTCAACATTTCTGATGGATTTTTAAAATCTAGTTTTATGTAAATTAATTTAACTCCACCTCCATCACGCACGCACGCGCACACACATCGGCGCGGTTGCTCCCTCGAGTGAACGGATGGGAGAGATTTACGGATTTATGACACACCCACTGCTGGTCAATGTGAGACAGCCTCTCTGTCCCTGGAAAATAGCAGCATGACCCCTGTTTCAACTCTCAGCCTTTATGCAGCTGCCATGGCTGCCGCTTAAACACACTACAGGATAACAATGCGCTGGTCCCGGACCTTTCATTACAAACCAAAAGTGGCTGAAGAAGACACTCACCTGAGACGAGTTAAAACTGTTTGCACTTAAGCCAGCGTAGACAATGAAAGCAGGTAGTAAACCACATAAGAGTCAGGACAGAAAACGCCTTTGTTTCGTATTTGCTTTGGATCAAACCTTTCGATGGCTGTTTGTGTAAAGTTTTTATATCTTCCAAGAGAGAAAGTCCACGCCTGAGGCGCTCGTAAATCACAGGGAGCCTGCAGCAGCGCAATGTGAGCTGAAATTCATGTGTGATTCAACAGTCCCAAGTCAGAGGAGAAGCCAGTTAGAGCTGAGTAAAGGATGGGGAATCTAAACACTGAACATCAAACGCACAAAAATAGACCACAATCCTGGAAGGTGGTGAGTGTTAGAACAACTAACACCTCTCAAATGAATTAGTCAGATTTACCCCAGGGGGAAAAATACACTGACATTAAAAGCTGAATGTAGTGAATCAAAATAGTTCATTTAAAACTTAAAGAATTAAACCATTATTCATTCATGTTGCTCTCCTGATAAGTATGGCTATAACTTTGAATTTTAAAGATTAAGTGAAGTATAGCTTGCTCGCATCACGTGTAAAGCACACCATGATTCCTTTCAATCCTTAAATGTAATCTTAAAATGAAGTTTAAAAAGAGAAAAACATGAGACTGATTTATGGCTGACTTGCCTTTTGTTTGAATAGTAATAATATTAAATCTCAGGTTTTGTTTATTCCCATAATAAATCAGACAACGCCTATTAGAGGTGTATTAGTTAAATCCTTGGCAAAGCTAAGTCAAATTGTGTCTCATATAGTCTCATTCAATTTTACACAAATCTTCAGTTACAAGAGCTCAAACAAAAGGGACATCTCGTCATTGTTCAGACTGTAATTTGAGCTACACCTGTACAGACATGAGGAGGACGATGAATTATCACATATACAACTGACAGACAGTGAGATTAGTTTGGCTTTCAGTGTCAACTGTTTATCTTGGAAGACGTGCTGCGGAATATTTTTCCATCAACGCTGAATATTGGGTCCTGGCCACATCAGAAACATCACAAGTGTTCCTCGATGGAGACAAATAAGAGCACTATAACACAATGAAAACTATCTGCCATCTAAATATAACACCGTGTGAAAATTTCATTAAAAGTGTTGCGGATTTTAACACATCAAGAATATCTCGAGGCTTGATATGATCGTTCACATTTCTGAGCATCGTCTAACCAAACTTAATTAGTAATATGCTGTGAGGTTCACGCTCCTTCATCTCAGAAAAAAATGCATGTGGATAAAAATAAAAAGTTTTGGGAAATGTTGAGTCTCTGTGGGAAGGTTGAAGGTTTTTGAAGGTCTTTCTCCATAAACTAATCACAATGACCATCTGTCCCAGTACTGTCACAAACACCTATAATTGGCAGCTCACTTCTGAATGTAAGTGCTGACCGGAGACCAGTTATTCTCTTAAGCCACACGGAAATCATATGACCGCACCATGCAAAACTATTTTTACTGCCCCTATTTGGGGAGACTTTAGGGAATGCACTAATAACTGAAAAAAGAACAGTTTTGTTTAGTTTATAAAGCTGCAATTGTACAATAAATGTGCAATCACCTTTTTTTTCTCAGACAGACTTGACAGAAATGCTGCAGAAAAAGACATATTGCATCCGTGTGTCGCCACTTATGTTGTCACTCCATTAAATCAAGGTTACCACAAATCTTTGCCAGTTTGGTTTGGGAGCGATTTCATCCGAGATCGGAAGATTCTCAGATTAAAGAAGGTGCGTGTGTGGAGATCCTGCAGATCTGCTGGGTGCAGGGAAGAAAACCGTCCGAGGGTTAAACCCTATCCGATGTCCCCCTGATTAACAAAGGGAGAAACACATTCAGTGATCCCCGCAGCAGGCCTCTCTATCGACACAACGCAGAAAAATCCACAAAGAAAGCCGAGGCCGAAGGGGGACCAGCGAGGGCGCACACAGAAGGTACATGTATAGAGAGTGAGTTGGGTCACAGGGTTGGAGAGGTCGGCCATCCAGACTGAAACGAGTCTAATGGGACAGAAAATGTGTCCCCGAGGTGAACTCGGCCTTCTACCATTTCGCCCCCAAACTTCAATAAAGTACCTTTTCAGCCTCGCGACATGGAGGCGACAGGGCCTAGAAAGAGGCTGAAGGGATGCTGGGACTGTGGCGAGCACATTAATTTCTCTAATCTGTCCAGCAACATAAAGGCTTCTAGATTCATTTTTCAGCGCCGTCTCACCACTATTCTACTGCCTATCCAAAGCCCCGTCCAAAAAGTCGATTTTAAGCTCTTTGGTCCTGTTAAAGTGGTCCACCTTCAAGTCCAGTTTGACTTTCACAAATTTAAAAAGTGACAAAAGGAAAAGGTCTGGCATAGATAATATTTGATAACATCAAAACTGCTTGTTGCCAGAGCTGTTTTCCAGAGCGCAACACAAAGCTCTATAGCGAAAGATTGATGATGGAAAATACCTCATCCTTTTGTGTTCTTTTGCCTCCCACTACGCAAGGCATTTTATAAGGCCTATTCATGTCACAATTTCAATAATCTATCAAATTCTTGCGCGTCTTTGGGTTCAAGACGTTTTTAAACTGAAATCCTTCTTCCCAAAATTGTTCCCAAAAAAAGGCGAGAAAGGGAGGGAAAAACAGAGCACTTGAGGCACTTCAGTGGAGGATTCAGTTTGAATGACTTTTTTTCGGATTGTTGTATCAGTTCAGCAGTTGTTCAGTAGTAAAGCGTCCTGCAGTGAGTCGGTCCTCCTGCCAGATGAAAGTCAAACGATGACGTCGCACAGAGACGCCTTAGCGCCGTTTTTTGAAGTTTCTACAGTCTGGCGAGCGGCTGCTGTACTGCGGAGGCAAACTGCCCGCTGGGGAGTCAGCAGACAAATGAGGCAAAGTGTTTATACAAGCAAGAGTCAAAAAGTGAACACACAAGAAAACATCAGCACTCCTCTTTGTGGCGAAGGCGCAGCCACCCTAAACACAAAGGTCTGACTGTTTACTTCATTAGCATCTTCACTCAGATATTTAACGAAGACCACACGACGCATTATGCTGAATCTATCGGCAGATCACGACTTTATTTTATTTATTTCACATGTGAAAACTCAGTCGCATGGCGCAGTGGACTATAGAAAAAGCAGGGCAACTACTTATGTTACAAAATGAATATTTTTCACAACAATCTGTAACCTCTAACACATTGCAAATGTACTCTAAATCAAACGCATGCATCTTTGTGTTCAAGTCAGAACGAAGGAAGCGAGGGAGCTTCTTTTGAGGCACTGGCAAAGGCAGTGCAGTGTGGATTGGAGGGCCTCAGTGGCTTGTCTAATTGAGTGCCCTTCAGACTGATGAGGTTGCACGTATGCTGCACAGCGCAAACTATTTCATTTCATATTTTTGAAATAACTTCAGTCCATTATGAGTGAGGCTTTGACACAAACTCTCACACACGCACTCATACACACACACACGCACACGAAAGTCTGTGCACATTGCAAATATAAACACGCAAAAAGGGAGCTGCAGGATTGACAAACACAGTCTGAAAAACACAGTGATTTTTGTTTCCCTCATGAAATGGTCGATTTTCACACATCTGTACACTTTTAAGGAGCTCAACCAATCTACAGCAGTAGACCTCATCTGGATCTTACCTAAAATGAACTTCGAACAAACGTATTTAAAACTAGTAGACACTCACTGTTTTATTGACCAATATGATTAGCACAAGTACACTAAACTCCGTTTATTGCATTTCACAATAATCTGCTTTAACGGTCTAAACACAACATCAACACCACAAAACTAAATTGGAAATGAAAATCCTGTTTCTGAAATACACGAGGTAATTCACACATTGTTATTCTCCTAAACATACAAGTTCAAGATCAATGGTGTGTTCCAGCCTTTTTTCATACCAAAAATAACTATTATTATAGTGATTTCCTTCCAGTGTTGTTTGAAATAAATAGATTGTGCATTTCACCTTGGGCAACAGGGCAAAAGAATGGCCCACAATAACATTTTTGATAAAATGTATATTTTTTTCTACTTTTTCTTCCTTCATTCAAAACATTTTTTAATAAAAAACATCATTTTAATTGAACTTCAAATAAATTAAACCCTGTGTCACGTAAAAATAATTCATCGGTATTCGCAGTAATCCATGCTATATAACATGCATTTTATATAACTTTGGACTTAAAGGAAACCGCACAAGATAGCTACGAAAACAAAATATATAAGTGTTCTATAAATAACCAGTTCTTATTCTACCCCCAGTGTTGGTTCGTGGTTTTATAACCTGGTAATATCCTCGCCATGCTGCGTTCCGGTGAGTTCGTCGGGGCCCCCAGTGTTAGTGGCCGAGGCAGCGGCAACAGCGCCGGCTGCTGAGCTTGTGTTGGACCCGGAGGAAGAAGAGGATGATCTCACTTTGGTGTTCGGGAGCCTGTGATCCTTTTTCCATTTCATCCTGCGGTTCTGAAACCAGATTTTAATCTGCCGCTCGGAGAGAACCAGGGTGTGTGCGATCTCGATGCGCCTCCGCCGAGTTAAATATCGGTTATAGTGGAATTCCTTCTCCAATTCTAAGACTTGCTGCCGGGTGTATGCTGTCCTAGACCGCTTGGGCTCCGTCCCATTGTAACCAGAGTTCACTGGAAAAAGGGAGAAGGGGAGAGAAAGGGAGACAGAGAAGGGAGGAAAGGAGGGGTAAACAAGAATGGCCTCAACTGAGATATGGCTGGAAAGATTTATTGGATATGAATGTTTAGCTGTTTGAGAAATTTAAATGGGAAGTTAAGAACTTCTCAGCGTAATGAGAGGACACTCACACCCAACTATGAGCTAAATTATTAATGCAAGATTACAAAGCTCAGATTTTTTTTTCTTATTCATTTCTCCCCCTCTCTCTATCGCGCAATACATAACAGCAGAAGCCACATGGTGATACGGCTGCCCTGAGTATACCTCGGCTATAAAATTTATGGTGGGTGTAATTACCAATGCCGAGTCGTAAATCCGCCTCAATTGTGCCATTTCAAAGGCTTCCCTGCTATCGGAGCAGGGGCTGGCAACGAGATGGGAGTCAGAGGGACTGATAAAGGGAGGGAAGGGGAGAGAGGAGCATGAGGAGTGCAGGGAACATAAACACACAAGTTGCCTACCAGTGCTGACGTGAATTTTCTTCATCCATGGGTACACCACAGGCTGTTTGGAGGAGGCTGTGCTGTTTGGATGCTCCGGGGTAGCTTGGTTGCAGGCGGAGGTTGCGGCCGGTGGGGTGGCGGGGGACATGGACAACTGTGGGGTTTCACATGAAGCAGGTTGCCCTTTCCCTGTCAGCAGGTGCGCAGAATGGGGTATTCCATGTCCCCTTGGCGTGTCAGGTTCAGGGATGCTTGCACAGTTATACTGGCGCTCTTGGTAGCTCGCCCGCGGAGGATATAACTCCTGATGGTGATGCTGGTAGCCAGTGTCCCTTGCGCGGCTGTAATATTCTGGACTATGCTCAGGGATGTAGTTATTTTGCGAATATTCCTCGCATGGAGGAAATTTCGGATCAATGTAGTTAGACTCCATCAAATACGAGCTCATGATCATTAATTTCTGGAGTGGAAAATAATTTTTCTAGCTTTGTCGTTTTTCTGCTCCATAAAGCCCTCCTACTTGCGAGCAGCCCTGTAAAGTTACTTTTACCACGTGACCCAATGGCCCAATAGCAGAGTAAGAGGTAGTTCCCGGATAAGGAACCAGAGGTATTTAGCATACCTACAGTCGCCATTGTGGGCACAAATCTCTCTCTCTCGCTCTCTCTCTCTCTCTCTCTCTCTCTCTCTCTCTCTCTCTCTCTCTCTTTCTCTCTCGCTCCCCCTGGTTGTGTTACCAAGGCAATTGATCTTGGGGACAAAACTAGTAGCTAGTTGCTGACCAAGGAAAAAATATACCTGGCAAATGCAGTGGTCTCAATTATTCAAAGGGACAAGGATGGGTACAACAATGGCAAAACAGGCATTGTGTTAGTTCGCACGCCCAATATAAAGACGATCAGATGATCAATAATGGCACAGTCTCTGACAACAAAGCTTCAGCTGTGACACAGACCACAGTCCATTAATGCACTGAGAATAAGAACTGTGTCACTTTTGTAACAGCAGTGAGGAGGTGAGGCACTCTGCAGTTGGTTGAGTTGAAGCCTGATCATTTGGACAAACGTGGACCTTGAGAGCCAACAGCCTTAATTTAACAATGAGAAATTTAGGCCTATCTGTTTTGAAACCTCATTAATTTCTTTCAGGCTATACAGTAAGAGTGACTTTTAAGTATTAATTGAGAATTAGTAAGACTAACAATAAAATAGGACTGAGGATGCCCTTTTAATGTCACAGTAGCAACAGTGTACTGGAAACAAAGTTGCCAGGTGCTTTACAATAAAAAGAATAAAATGTTAAGAAAAAATGCACAGTGCTCCCATTCTGTAAATAAAGGGAAGAGTAGACAAGCCAAAACTCTTTTACCCTTTAACCTTTGCTTCTGAAGCACACAACAGAACAACAAAAGTTCCACATAAATGTGATTATAAGCTCTGACATGCCACCCACTAAAATGGCTTAGATATAGCACAGCTGCAACACAGAGGCAGACTAAGCAGGAGTGAAACATCCAACCAAGTAAACTAACGAAATACCACTAATATGAATCAGGGTCACACAGTCCTGCAGAGAAGCATCATCAAAAGCTCACAAAGCAGTCAGCAGTGAAACTGCATCACTATTATGTCACAGAATAGAGGGTGTAATGAGCTGCTGACTTAACTACAGGACTAGTATTGTGTCATGGTGAAGTTAGGATAAATTTGCTTGTTGCAGACAAGGAAGTTGGATTTTGTAGTAGCTGTGCATGCTGACTAAATGAACATCTGTCCAAAATTCAGGATACCCATTAATGATACTTAAGAAATCAAACCAGTGATCAAATTCTTTCTTACTGATCGTTGTAGGATTTTAAAAAGTGACCTTCAGTGGTGTTATTTCCCTCTTTTTGTGACTGTGAGTTTACAACATTAAAAGCCCTTATCTGTTACTATATACAAATGTCACAAGCTTTGTAATGTCCTAAACAAAAGTGCAGGAACAGTCAGTCAATGAAGCCAGATGAGATAGCCCTCTGAAACAAAAAAAAAAGACTGCTAAGGAAGAAATATACACAGAAATAAACTGGTTTGTCTCTAAACATGGTTACACAAACATACATTATAATCCCTTTTACCTTAACTAATTATTAAAAATCAAGACATTTAAGAAAATCCAGCCTCCAGATAGGACATGCTAATCCTGGCTGAAGCACTGACCATGAGCCGCAGTGCTGGTGGTCTGCTGTTATTGTAAACTGATACTGCCTGGTTGTATAAACTTGTCATTTGCTGTAGGCTTCCCATTCTTATCTCAGAGTCACAGAGTCAACTCTGGGCAGAGAGAGTGAAGTTAACTCCCTAATAACTCAACAGCCCCCAACAACACTCAGATTAGACCTTCCATGCTTTAATTGATTGCCTTTAGATGAATAATAATAATAATAATAATAATAATAATAACAATAATAATAATAATAATAATGAAAAAACACAGCGTAATACTTTACTCCAAATAACCACATTGCAAGTTAAGTATCTATTTGAGCAGCAATGGTTACATAATACTGTTTAAAACGACGTGAAATTGCTTATCATAATTCCGGCTGTACTGTTTGTAAAGAATGCGCACGACATTTCTATTACCCCTTGTGAGGATGTTAGAGGCGTTTTATAGAGCAATAAAAGCCGTAAATCAGTCACTTTTAAACGACCCCTGGTTCCTAACGTGTTTTACAGGGTCTGACACAGTAGTAGCCGCACACTACACATTCTCTGTGGCCTACCTATGGTTGCCTGAGCTATGAATACACTTTGTGACAATGTTATTGCATTGCCAGCGCCTGTGGATGCAGCCTGTATGCATCATCGTTGATGCTTGTATATGCAAAAGCAGGAAAAAATGCCAGAGAGACGTGAAGAGAAGCAGATGCAGAATAATCCATCGGCAGGCGTGGTATTTCAGTTGCCCATGTATTCCTGTAGAGACGTATTTGCGATTGCTTGTACTTCACACAAATTCGGTTCTACAGGGTACATATAGACAACTAATGTGTTTTAGGTTAGACACCGCAAAGGTCATCTGTCGGGCAAATATCTGTGTAAGCAGGTTATCGTGTCTGGAACTGGACAGGCATGCGTTTCGCAGTAGAGTCACAAGAAGCGTCACAGTGGAAACAGCACACAAAGCGTGCGCCAGAGCGGATGCTGTTTATCAGGATTAAAGAGGCGAAGCCACAAACAAACCCCTTACTATGGATACATCTGCAAACGACAGAAAATGTAACATCTTTTCCCTAAAAATATGTCGGGGAGCACACACATATGCCTGCACACGCACACAAACACTCACACACACGCACATGCACGCAAGCACGTCATGCGCAGAGAACAGAAAGAGTCTTTTCTCAGCATTCAGCCTCTGCCTTTGAGGTACCTCCTGTATGAATATTCAGTCACAAACACGAAGGATACAAAGGGACGGCGTGACAGCACACATGAAAAATAAGTTTCTATTGTTCCCAACCATTTCTTCTGCTTGCTATTACCATACTGACCGCTCGGTAACCTTTCTTGCTGCCACTCTGGAAGCTAATGAGAAAAGCCTCGGATGAAAAATGCAATATCAGACATGTGACCTGTTTCGGGGTTATTAAAAACAGCAAACATGCTCAGATTGTGAATCAATGGAATTGATTGCAGTGGTGATGCACAGGGTCCTTCAAACACTGTCAAAAAACATCTCAATCTACATATTTCTCCGTAGGCATTCTGTGAATCAATTTTAAAACTTGATTAACAAAGCATCCTAACCCAACAAACAGTAAACTGTCAAGAAATACTAACAAAAAAAATCTAACACATATTCATTTGGGTTTTTTTCCATATTCTCTTCTAAATACGTGCTGTTTGTTGTGCGCCCAACCAGTGCGAAATAAGCGACACGCAAACCGCATACTCCCTCTCGCCCCATGCGCACTGGCGGACGCATTTTAATATTAGTTAGACAGCCTGACCCGCGTTTCACCCCTCGCGTTTGACTGGTTCCAATAGTTCACTGCCAAGGATTATTGATGGAGAGACAGCAATGAATTCTTTCTCCCCACAAATGGCTTTCAGATCGTGCACCTAGTTCAATAACTAGTTATAATGTAGAAGTACAAAAAATGAGGCCCTCAGGCGGACTAATTTGATGTTTCATTTGTTCATTTGAGAAATTGTTAAGCCCCCCCCCCCCTGCAAAATAACAGCCGTACAAGCGTGTTCACGCATGTACATATGTAAACAAAATAAATCTGTGCAAAACTATGCGGAGGTCGTTCCGTCCACGTAGGGTTGTTTTTAATTTGGTGGCCGAGCACCTGACCTGGATGCAGACAGCGCAGTAATATTATGCTCCCCGATGAAAGCGGTTACGATGCGCTTTTAATCAAATCCTTAACCTAATAGCCTTTTCACGTTTACTCTCCCCAGGTGTAATAACGTTAAGCCGGATTGTCCAGTTAAAATAAAAAGTTTTAATGAAGTGCAGACAGACTGGAGACTAGTTGGATATGAATACGCTTTAAAAGCAGCAGCCAGGAGAGCAGAGGTGGTTAAGAAACTAGATTCCCCACATAAACCACTGGTTGGTTTTTACAGCAAGGCTGCGGTTCATTTGATTCATGCTGCAGTTAAACCCGGCTAACCTGCGCACCAAGACCGCTACTGTCTGCCTATTGGCTAAACGCAAGAAGTTTAGAGTATAGGACAGTGATTTTAGGCTTCTAAAGTTTTGAAATGGTAACAAGCAACACAAAGAAAACACCAGAATCTCTAAATAAATCCATTAAGGGTGTGAATGTTGTCAGTAGTCAGCTGTTTGTCTGCAGCCAAAAGCAGCTCCACCAGGCAGGATTCAATCTTAACTAAAAGTAGGTGGATGAGCTGAGCGATGCTTAACACTTACTGTTAAATCCGCAATCCTGCTCACCTCGGCCCGATGGACTGCCTGGAAAATAGAGAGAAAGAACGAAATTTGAAATGGTTAATGATTAAAAATGGTTCATAATGGCTCAAAAGGATTTTCTTATTCAGTTATGAGAAGACTTTTTCCACCCAAGCTGGAAAGCATAACACTTGTAAAAGAACAACTGTATAATATGTAAAATTAATATTTCATTTTAAAGCATGTATTATAGCAAAAATCCATTCACTCTTTACTAAAGTAATGAACGAACCTATTTGCCGCCTCTAAGGTCGAAATAAATAAATGCACTGCAAGTACCATATCTGGTTTTTGCTCAGTTTAAAACTGCCACTGTATAATCTAAATTTAAAAATTAAAAAAAAACTAGACACATAAAATACGAATAAGGAATTATATAAGTCAATCGAAAGCCACAAATTTATTTCATTCTAAACAATCTCCCTACGTTTCCTACAGTAAATCTCAGAGTGTAGACACAGAAAGAAACTATTTTTGATGTGTTTCGTTTTTAGTTTGTCTTGATGATCCGTCAGGCTGTCCCCTTTGCCTCTGATATCCTCTCTTATCTATTAAGCCAGGCTGTCCTAGAAAAACTCTGGCATCTGTTGGCTCCTGCAGATCTGGGACCGAGGGCGGAAATTTAGGACGGGTCATTTTCAGACAGTAAAACTAAATTTACAAGCATTTTGGTATTTCCTTGGGCAAAGGTTCTAAGAATAGAAATCCTTGGGCTTCTGAGCTCCGAGGAATTATAGCGAACTGTCAATAAAAAAATCACAACCTTGTCTTAATATTGTAAATAAATTCTTGCTGCGTTAAAAAAACATCTAATGGGATTTTGTTTTTTTAATTTGGGCTCAGACAAAGGGAAGACTGTGTTCACCCGGAAATGACCTCCGAGGATTGAATGATGGCAGTGTCAGCTCCACAGGTCAAAGAAAGGAATACAACAGCGCAGAACATGGCAGTGAAAACGGATGTTTATACCGTTTCACTTTTATTGTCGTGATATTAGACTGTTTTGGGGAGGGTTTTTTTTTTTGGTTTAACAGTGATAAAGCAAGATCTTCCATTCAAACTGACAAAAAAAATCATAAAAATAAACTTATTTCGATTTTAATAAGCGCTCTGTGGCCTCACGAATGTGTAAAAAGACGCCTCTGTATTTTTTCTAATTCACTGGAAAATAAAAAATGTATATTTATTATATTTTTTCTCCGCAGGGAAACAAATATTTTCATTTTGGATTATTTTGTTTTAGTACAAGAGATAATGGGGGGTGACAAATTTCTCCATTACCTAAAACAGCAATGAAGCTGCTTAAAAAAAGAAAAAAATTAAATTTAATTAAATTAAATAATAGGAAGAAAGGAGCACTATCAATGCCCTAGCTTAGACACGTTGCCCCTGCTGTGTATCACCCACACAGGAGCGTGTTATATAGTGCCCCCTATTGAAAGTGTATAATGTTTTTCATGCACACCTGACATCAAATCTGCTTAGACTTACCAAGTAATACTAAGTAATCCAGATATAATATTAAAAAAATATGTGTATACAGCCAAGACCAGAGAGATCCAGGGTTCCACTGTCATTGCATTTGTGCTCATCGTAAAGCCTGGATAGTCCTAATCTGGATGAGAGCTGAATTAAAAGTAAATTTTCGTATCTGTTACATTTAATCCCCCACATTAATTAAAGATTCTGCGGTGGCATCAGAAGCTTGTGAACCCCTGCAGCACCTTGTGTCTGACAGCAAAGCTTAACGCACCAAAATAAGTCCTGATATCATTTGCAGCTTCACACATGATGAAAAGAGCAGCTTTTCTAAGCTGAACAGCTTCCTAAGCCACTTATGCAATTCAATAACGCACCCTACGTAGCAACAGAAAATTGCTTAGATGATAAGATCACACAGATCACATGATTGTTAACGCTGCACAAAAAGAAAAAAAAGTATTCATACACTGCAAGAAATAGGATTTTCAGGAGAACATGCACACACATGCCTCCACTTTACACTGACGTCGTTTTATAGTGTTTTAGTTTGGATAAGGGCACATTTGCACAGGAAAACGCCTTTGACTCAAACCTGTCCCTTGGCCCAGACATGACCCTAAAACAGCAGAAAAGCCGACTCATGAGCAAGAACAGAATCAGGTAGATTTCTATTATTACGCCGTTTTTATGGTCTGGTGCGTTTATTTCAACCATCAGAACACGATTTCAGCACAACACAGCAGAAATGTCACGTATTATTTTCAAAATATTTTCAGCAGGGTACTTTTTCTTAAGTCTAAGCCAGTGTACAAAACCACGGGACTTCATTTAGAATTAACCACAGTATTTCAATACATTACGCACAGTTAGGAGAAAGAGAGAAATTCGGTGTGTGTGTGTGTGTGTGTTTGTGTTTGTGTTTGAAAAAGACAAGGAAAGAGAGGGTGTGATGGTTAGTGAGACGGGACGCCAGATCATTTTTGATACTTCTGGGTGACTTTTCATTTCCCCTCACAGTCACCTTTGTTTCTAATAGTTTTCTTTTTTCCTCTGACATGCAAAGCAAACAGCTGAATCTAACGGATTGCTACAGTGGCTCAGATCTGCTACATGAAAAGAATGCATTCTTTTATTTACCAAGATTAAAAATGTAGCAGCCTACAAATCTAAAGAGGATAAAAGAGGATAAAATGAAGCTTATTACCTCGCAATAACAATGATCAGCATCCCTATATGATGCAGTTTCTGGCGAGCGTAATATAAACGGAGCAAATCTCTTTTGAAACATGCAAAAGCGAGCATTTTACGGTTGTTTAAAAATATATGTCACAGTTCAATAGATATTAATTACCAATTAGTATATAGAGTCAATTTCGAAGCTACTCTATTTAACATCCATACATTCAGTCACCCTAATATAAAACAAAAACTATGTAGCTCCCGGTGAGATAACGGCACAGTTCGCAGGCCTGAAGTCAAAGTAAAAAGCAACTTACTGCAGCAGCTCTCAGTCCTCCGCACCACTCGACTACACAGTCCAGAGAAAGGTACTGCATCCTCACTGTCACAAAGCCCTTTCTTCCGCCGATAAGGGGAAGCCAGCAGCTGCGATTCCGGACAGTTAAGATTATATATGATGTGTATATATCGAAGGTTTGTCAGCTCTTCCAGGCCATAAAACCCACTTAAATGACACCACGTGCTTCCTATGCACCATTCACAGGCCCTGCTTGAGGCAATTGGCATATGTAACCTTGTAAACTTTAAAATACCCTAAAAGAAAGACATACAAAAAGGGATTGAATACGTTGTCCACGTATAGGTTAGGCCTAACAGAGCGCGGAGAAAGTGGACGCTGCTCTGACCGGTTCACATAACCGTCAAGGAAGTTCAATAGGAAGCTATTAGTTTGAGAGGTGAGTTGATTTTTATTTTCTTTAAGTAGTGCTAGAAAGAAATTACTTCATAACCTTGGGCTATACTGCGCCATACTACTACTTCTACTAAAGCTGCTGCTACACTCAGCAACTGGTGCGATTTTATGTCTGCTATACTACCAGATAGTGTTGTTTTAACTACAGTGTAATGATACCAGGATTAAAGAGCAAGGCGACATAATAAAGTGGCCATATGGCCTCAACAGTGATGACGCGTCAGTCTGCGGCCACAGGAAACCAAAGTTTTGCATCCATGTTGTGTTGTGGGAGAGTGTTATCACAGGCTGGTGCGTCCCTTCCTTTCCTGACAAAACAGGAAACAGAGTGAGCCTGTGGTGGAGTGGTGGAAAAGGGGCAATAAAGTTTTATGGGGGGCTTAAACTTCCCAGCGCGTTTGTCAGTGAAATTCTGTTAATTCTGAAGACTGAAGAAACGTGACTCAGAGAGGACAAAGGAAAATAAATGTTATTGTTCAGTTTTAAATAGTTTGATTCTGCTATATTATTCATTTTCAAAAAAAAAAAAAACTCGATATGAGGTTAAAAAAATAATAACAAATGTGCATACTCACAGTAGGGAATCTCCTTACTTTCAATGAGTCTTTATTGGTTACAATCAACGAACAGGCCATCTATTAGTTATTGTAGGCCTAGTGTTAATCAGGCACCTTAAGTTTACAAAGGAGGGAAGAGAAATGGTTCCATTGCACATTACAACATTATCACATACAGTCACTGAATTGTACATAATGATTTAGATTCACAAGAATATGACAGACAACATGGGGGGTGTCTTCACAGTAAATCCACTCACAAAGACATTGCCCACTGACGCACATTCAACATCCAAAATGCAACATGTCACAGAGTAAGTGTAAACGAAAAGGAAAGGGGTGAGTAGTATATGCAAAACTACTTAACTGCTGCTTACTGTTTTCAAAGCAATCAGAATTATCCTTCTTGCCTTTGTTTGATTCACTGACCAGTTTCTTTTTCGTGATGATGTAAAGTTGGAAATTTTGCAGATTATTGCCCAGCCGCAGCTATGCTTATACTAATGAAGAACTGCAGATTTTTTTTTAGCATTGTGCAGCTTTTCAGTGCACTGCAGAGCAAAGCTTTGCAGCGGGACGGTTCCAGCTCCCCTCAACCCCCTGTTCCCCTCGTGCAGTAAAGTGAGGCTATCATCGCATGGGCAGCAAATTAATTTAGAAATGTAAACCGATTGATCAAAGTGAGCGATATTCAATACATTAGGTCCCAAACTGCAGCAAGTGACACATAATTGGTGATGAAGCACACAGACCGGTGTCATGATGTCATTGCTCCTAGCAGTTCATCCGAAGGTCAGGCGGCACTCCAGCATTGTGCAGTGAGGGGCTGAAAACGTGCTGCATGCACCGCGTTCACTGATGCACTTTTACTCCTTCATTTTGATCTTTGAGTCCTTCTTCCACTTCATTCGTCTGTTCTGGAACCAGATTTTGATCTGCCTCTCGTTTAGACACAGAGTGTGGGCGATCTCTATGCGCCTGCGGCGGCTCAGGTACCGGTTGAAGTGAAACTCTTTCTCCAGCTCCAGAGTCTGATAGCGGGTGTAACTGGTCCTGGACCGCTTACCCTCCGATTCTGAAGTGGTATTAAAATAAGTTAGCTTTCAGAAGCATTAAAGTGGAAAATGAATATAAATAATAGACTAATAATAGTATTACATCCATTAATATCATTGGATATACATAAGTACCACAAGCAAAAAATCTATTAATTTAAATCCCCTTCAACCCTCTCATTAAAAAGATCAAAAATCTTTACATAACCTAATTTTAACCTGATATTACTTACTGTGGGCTTATGCAATAAAAATTTATGGTCACGCAGATAAGGATGGTTAACTAGACCCTCAGTATAAATATACTCAGTGCCAAAGGAAGAGGGCCCACTTAATCCTTTCACACCAAAACATAAAAGCACAAAATATTACTTAATAAAAACCTATCTTGATTTAATGTGTAGAATTTGATAACTAAAAATATGTGGGCCTCTCGGCAAAACTCTGGCCTCGGTCTAAAAACGATGCAGTGGAGTATGAGTATTGTGGGGGAGAAACAGATATGTAAAATCTATAATAAAGTGGGATGAGGAGAAAAGGAAAGTGATGTTTTCCAGATACTTTTACAGACTTCCGAATGTGCGTGCGTGCAAGGCAACAGGGCTGAGTTGCTGGAGATAAAGAATTTCAACATCCCCGTAGTGTGTTTCTGGAGATTTGCATAAGGAGGATCATAAAAAATACTTTTTTTTTGCAGCAAATGTGCTCCTTGTACTTCTTGCTTCCTGAATAGTCAACCAGTGGTTTCAAGGCATGGAGAAGGAGCATGCCTATTCAGATCTTTTAGAGGTGAAAAGTTCATGATTGGGTCAGGGCATTGGTGTTTCACAGAGTTCAATTTAAGGCTAAAGCTTCTCTCTCACAGAGTGTGTGCTGATGCAAAACACACAGCGAGACCAAGACTATAAACGAAGCAAGGCAAAAACTAATACTTAATGTTGAAATTGTAATATTATTTGATAGTTTTATCACATTTTTGTTCTCTTATCCAATTATACTACCATAAATCAAAGCGCAGATCACATCTTCAACGTAACAGAGCAGGTTTACGAGCAATGGATGCCTTTGTCATAAAATTTATGACCGCGAGTTTTTATTATTTCCTGCGTTTGGCCTATAAAACTCAAGAGGGACACTGGAACGGGGTGAAAAGAAGTGTTGCAGCGTTAAGAGCGAATAAGGGAAAGCATCGCAGTCGCACTTTAGAAAATAGGCAAACTTTACCGTGGCTCATGTGCAGTTTTGTCATCCATGGATAAATCTGTGGCCGCTGCTCACTGTCCTGACGCTGGTTCACGTTTGTGTTTCGTTTCGCGGATTGCGCGTTGTCCGCGTTTCTGTCGCTCTCCTGGCTTATGTTGCCGCCGGATTTCGCGCTCCTCTCCGGGTCTCTGTCGGCCCCTCGTCCACGCAGCGTGCTGCTGCCGTAGTTGAGCCCGTTGGCGTCCACGGACGAGCTACTGGAGACCATGGTTATTTGTGGTCCTGACGGGAGTGGAGTATCCGCGTTGCCACGCA
Source organism: Etroplus canarensis (assembly GCA_015106775.1). Lineage (NCBI taxonomy): Eukaryota > Metazoa > Chordata > Actinopteri > Cichliformes > Cichlidae > Etroplus > Etroplus canarensis. The sequence continues at coordinate 33,667 of VUQH01038462.1, read as the reverse complement.
GGCTAGTTTTCATCTCCTCCCGTTCAACAGAGGTCGCGGGGACGGGACAAGAGAATATCCCGTTAACATTAACACCCTCATAATGGCTGGACATGCGCCCAGATAGATCGAAACTAAACACAGTGTTAGGAGAAGTTGTCTCTCTTGTTTGCCTGAGACTGGAGCTGTCAACATAAGAGCTCATTTTGCAACCACCACCGATACTTTCTTTTTTAAACTAGACGGGGCTGCGGGAAATATGTTGCGGTTATTTCCTTGTTTGTGTTGATCATTGCTTTTCTTTGTTGCCGCTTTAGGAAAATTCACAGCTGTCTGCCCTAAAAAAAATAATCCAGGATTTATAGGTGGAGTAGGCTTTGGTATCTTTTTTTAATTCTTGATCCGACGTGGGCTGCCCAAATATGGGGTATTTGTATGGGATCACGTGCGCATGTTGGCCAGTCATAAATTGGCTTTGATACTCAATGGGGATATTGATGAATAGGAGAAACGTGTCCGGTAAACTTTGAGCTGTTGGTTGTTGAGGACCAGGCAGGGGATCTTTAGCGCAAAAAGGGCAGGACAGTAAGACAAGAGCGTCATCTGGTGTCTGGTATGGGGCAGGACGGTCAGGACCGGACAGAACTAAGTGCCCCGGACGCGCTGCCAGTCCACCATCAGCCCATAATAATAATAATAATGATAATAATAATAATAATAATAATAATAATAATAATAATAATAATAATAATAATAATAATAGCATTAGTAGTAGTAGCTAGGTTAAAATCTCTATTACGCATGTGGACTTAAAACTTGAATTTTGTCGGGAGTTTATATTGCGACAGACGCAGGAATGTTATCATATTCAGGGATGGCTTAATAGTAGCTCAAACCACCATCAATATCAAACACACAGGTTCATAGCTTCATATTTGAGAGGCCAAATTTTGCTTCTAAATAGCTATGATGGTCAAATTCGCCTTTGCAGCCTCCTGACCTGAAACAGGCCACGATGAAATTTAATAAAGGCATATCAAACCTCCTCAGCCTAACCTTAGAGCGTATTTTAGAGATGTGTCTCTATACTGTCATCTGAATTAACCTCCCGAATACACCAGACGAGGGTTAAAGTTTTACAAATATTTTATTCCATGATACACAGTTATGACAAAACATTCATGTTTAACTCTCAAACAAAAAAAAACTGAAGAGTTACTAGTGTACAAATCTGTCTCACAAGGAAGCATGTTGTGTGAAATGGACAAAAAAAAGGGACTAAGCGCAATTTTGTGTTATGCAGCGTCTATCAAAGCGTCTAAATGCACATCAAGTTTTCATGGGATTTACATTATATACTGTTACTTTTATTATATACAGACGTTTCAGTTTGTTTGTGTGTGGACTGCAGACTATCCGTGCAACTTTCAGTTTTATGCAGGGCACTTTTCGTTTTCAAGTAGGCTACATTGTGATCAAGTGTCCGCCCGCTCCTTTTGCCTCCATGGAATGTGCATGTACAACAATGAGTTTAGTCAGATCAACACTGTACTATAGTGAGGTGATCAAAGAGTTCACAGTGATGGATGTGGTGTGTGCTGAGGGTAAATACACTGATTTTCTGGCATAAGGAAATAACGTAGAAATGAATACTTCTTTTTATTTTCACAATAACAAGTGTAACATTGGAAACAAAATAAAAAATCAAACAAAATCCACAGTTCCCCACGCATCACAGCGGCTAAACTGTGGCTGAAATAATTTGGAATTCTAAGGCTCAACACTCCTGTGGTCAACATGAGATAAAAGTGGGAGAGCTGCGTGGTAGCAATCATGCAGTGAAGTCGCTCTCAAGTCCATATAGATATTTAGGTAGTTATGTTGGTTTTTCGTGGTCATCGTGTGTTTTTGCCACTTCTCTTCTTTTTTTTATAGCTATTCTTTCTTCTTGTCTTCATCCTTCCCTTCTTCCATTGCGCCATTGCGTTCCTCCTCTTGAGACGCTCCTGTCTGTTCAGTTCCAGTCACCGTGGAGGTCAGGTTGCTCTCTTTCTTCCATTTCATGCGTCGGTTCTGAAACCAGATTTTGATCTGCCGCTCTGTTAAACAAAGCGCATTCGCGATCTCGATGCGTCTGCGCCTGGTCAGGTAGCGATTGAAATGAAATTCCTTCTCCAGCTCAAGTGTTTGGTAACGAGAGTATATTTGTCGTCCTCTGCGTCTGTCCGTCCCGTAGCCCACTCCTGCTGAGAGACAAAGTAAAGTCACTCATTTGCGCGTTTACGACGCGAAGTCACATTTGGCTTAGAAAAAACGTGCTTCTGCCTGTGGCGTGGTTATACTTTGAGGCAACTAAGTGTTAAGTTTTGCCTCATTGTTAGAATCCTAATTGTAATCTAAATCCACAAAGAAAAATAAACGCATTTCATCTGATATGAAAACTCTCAAAGGGCATCTTTGCTGTGGTATCTAAAATTATGAAAGCATCCTAAGTAGTCTCTCTGTCTCACTCTACTGATTATGGCTACTACATCATTCTTAAAATGAAAGCTGTTTGTTTGCACATGTTAAGGCCCATCTACAAGTCGAGGGGATACAGTAATGTTTTATGGGGCCATAAAAAGTAACTTGCTCTCTTGGTAAGACATATCGTAAAACTGGCCCATTTCCTTAATTTATTTGTCGTAGTAAAACTCACCGCTGTGTGAGTTCATTCGCTGCATCCACGGGTAGATCGGGATGTTACTTTTCTGCTCCTGAGCTCCTGCTCTTCCTTGATCCAGACTGTACTCTTGAGCAATGTGGCTTTGTGTATTGAGTCCCATATTTGTCTGTCTGCAGCTGGGAAGCACGTCCTTGTCTTGAAGAAACACGTTTGATCCATAATCATACTGTGCCCTGCCAGACCCAAAGACCACATTATCTTGAGGGGAGTAGAAAGGTGCATATATCCGATTCTGGGTCACAGCGGCACCGTACGACGAAAAATGTCTGACTGTGTCATAGGTGGTGGAGTTTAGGGGTACGTTAGGCAAAACATCTTGACCACCGGATAAATGGCAGGAGAGCGACGGGTTTGCGAAATAAGAATTCATACCTTGCTTGTAACCCTCTCTCCAACTCTCCCCACTTCTTTATCGGTCTCTTTTCAATCTCCTTCTCAGTAAATCTCCTTCCCCTCTGTGTCAACCAACCACACCTTTCTCCAAGGTCTTCTTTTTTTTCCTCGACTTTCTGCCTCTCTAACTGGACGTGAGCTACTTTGAGGATTCAATATTATTAATTTCCAATCTCCGGTTAAGACGCACAAACCCGAGTGTTATAGCCGAGGCTTGGCTCGGTGAGAGACAATATGACAACGTCAGCTGACCATTCTCCACCAATTGAGAGGCAGGAGTTGAGGAGAAACTGTAGCTTTTAGCTCAGAGCTTGAACATTACTGCTAAATGTCGATAAACACAACGTAGACTTGGAGTGGCACACTATGCAGCTTGACTGGATGAGAAGTTTATGGCTCGAAGTTTAAGAGCATGTGGTGTTTAAGCAGAAAGCAGGACGGAAAACGTGGTCAATGTCATTCAGGACGGTGATCACACTCAGAGGAAGGATAGAAAGGAAGAAATGTGAATAAAATACATGAAGCATTTTACACATGACTATCAGTGAGTGAAGATTAGAAAAATGAACAAGGGTGTTAAATCTATTTACTGAGACAGAATGTAAAACCCATAACTGAAGCACCGAGTTACTGTGTGAGTGCGCATGTGTGTCCTAAACTCAGTTTTATTTTCATAGCACAACATACAAGATGAACTATTGCTTATCTCAGTCATATCAACGACTTTGCAATTTCCATGCTTTCTTTTTCTTTTTTGTTTCTTTTTTTTGCAGGGAACTGGGGGAGGGTGTAGGTGGTAAGAATGCGTTTATGGTCTCTCTTCTGTGAGGGCAATAAAACAAGTGACGTTCCCCAGCTCACCAACAACTATCTCTGCAGCAAAAGCTTTGAAACACAGACAGCAGTCTCTCAGGCTAAGACATAAAAGCATTGCACAGCATGTGGAGGCAAAGAAAAGGCAAAATCGCAAACATGACAGGTATGGCAACAAAGTGCTCCTGCGAAGATGACTTCTGCCACCATCTTGAAAAAAAACATCTAATCAGTTGTGCGATTGTGCAGACCAGCTCATCACTGTTCACTGTGAGCGGCTAGTTCTCAGGTAAAGTCTATTTAACTCGTGAAGATGAAGATCTCGCTCCAGACTAATTTCCTACACAAACATGCAATATGCAAAATGTTAAAATGCTCATGCAGACGTTAAATTCTTGTTTCCTCTTTCTGATCATGCTAAGGCATTCCTGAAGGCTTTCACAGAGGAAACGGGAACCGATAATTATCTCAGCAGCAAATGATGGGTTTGGAAATGACTTCAGAGGTGTTTTGCAGAATTCTAGAAAAACTTGATCACGTGTTTGGCCCAAACGAGACGCTTTTACATTCAATTTTCTGTATTTGACGAGAATATATTGCTTTAAAGAGAGAGAATTTTACTTTTCCCAGGGTTTCATCTTCAAAAAAAATTAAAATGAATTTATAAGAAAACTCCATACTTGCTCTTAAAACAATAATTCTATTTTTTTTCTGTGGCATTTTTGCAACAAACCGCAATGGATAGGAATATAATAATAGGCAATAAAGCTGTTGAGAATGCCTGTTAATCGCAGTCCCATTGGCCACAGCAGCCTATTGGTTCACCTCATTGATTTCTTCAATAGAGTGAATTCGTGCAGCCTGAACGTGCAACACTGTTTGGTCTGCTGTTTGGGATCCTGAATAGCCCATAAAAGAGACAAGAACAAAGAGGAGGAAGTAGCTGGTGCAGTAAAAGTTTCCCTTCAACTATTCGTGACCATATGTGACATCCGCGTCGCGCAGATTTGAGGCAAATAAAGCGCAAAAGTTGGAGCCTGCAATGTCCCAAAATTGCCGTCCTGGGATTTTTTTCCCCCCTCTTCCTTTTCATATCATGTAAGGAATCGTTTGATTCCGGGGTTAAACCAACACATACAGCACGAAGAATCCAAATTTGTTATACACAATTTCCATCCGTCAGTGTAGTGGTATGTCCATCAAAGGAGACCAAATGTTGGAAACAGAAAAAGTAAATCCCCCATTTTGACTCTAAAGTGAAATTTGAATTCCAGCAATATCAGTTTAACCCAAAGCGTGATAAATGTGTTTGGCTGTTTTTCATTTTTTTATTTTACCACTGTCGTGATGACAGAGACGGAATGAAGAATAGATTTGTGAAAGCCTTTGTTTCATTAACAATTTCTTCTGTCCTTACCACGCAGTCCTTGTCATTTATTTTCACGTGTTTGAAATTAATACAACTTTCAACAGTCTTTGTTTCATTCAAATCTAACTAAACGATTTAAGTTCCCCCAAAAAACCTGACTTTCCTTTATTGTTATTTACACACACGAAGAACAGACCGGTCTGTAAAGTTTGGGTTGTAAATAAAGGCTGAACAGCAAAGCCAGTGTGTGGACTGGAGAGACTGGAATGCAGCAGAGGTTGTGTCAGTGTGCAGAATTAGAAAGGTCATTCTTTCCCTCGTGTTTTAGTGTTTTATTGCGGCCCGTGAGGCAAATTACGCGCACGGCTTTTGATGCACGAAGGAAAGAAACCGTTTGGTGCCCGTTTCCACAGTCTTAAAAAGGACATTATGTCCAACGATGAATGTATGAACCAAGAAGGTCTAAAACAAGAATAATAAATTACTATTAACATCCTAACAGCCTAATTCGGACCATGAAAATTAATAACGATCATCAATAATTAATTCGTGAATGCTGAATGCCCTTAATTTTAACTTTTATAGGATGATGTGCAATGAAGGCATAACCCATGTTATTATTATTATTATTATTATTATTATTATTATTATTATTATTATTATTATTATTATTATTATTATTTGCTGTTTAGTCTTTAATTAGTTCTCCTGCTGGAGGCCTAACTTTAACAGCTTGCCTCTCTGCAGAGCAGCGTGGCCCATCCACGTCCATTGTAGCTTCTATTTTTTTTAGACATAGCTTTCAATATCTAACGTCACAACATCAGTCAGTATTAGTTATATGGGACCTTTAAAATTTCTACATTATCAGCCATGATTAAAAACACAGCAAGAGGGGCAAAGTCTGGTCAGCCTCTGATGCTTTTTCCTCTTCCCCGCTTCTAACCTTACTAATAAGGAGTAATTCACATACTAACAATGTAAAGCCCTCTATAAGCACTTTACCATCGCTGGCTAGCCCAATTAATGTCCGGAAGTGTTCGACTTTATGCTCGTTAAGCACTCAGGAAGCTGTTGCCCAATGAGCGCATGTTGATCCACACATCATAAATTATGACCATTAGTAGGCAAAATTTTGGTCCTGTCGGGATTTGTAAGTGAGGTTCTAAATGTGGTGATGCGGACAGATTCATGACTTCATGGAGTTTAATGCGAGCCTATCTGTGGCTTTAAAAACACTGCAGGGCAAAACAATGGACTGTGGTTTTCCCTTCTTATTTCAACCAAGATTTACCTAACAACCCAAATGGCATCTATTAAATGGACTCTCTCTCTCTTTCTTTCTCTCCTTCTCTCTGCAGGCATAGTGCTGGGCAGCAGCGGACACGATCCATTGCAACAGCAATGTTTCATAAGGGAAAAGCAAACAACGTGTTTAACAGTAGGTTATAAGAATTTAAAGGCTTCCACAACGAGGCTTGGCCAATAATTGTATTTTACAAGATCGAAACGCTGAACTGCTGAGCCTGAGCAGGAGACAGAAACACATGAAATCACTTTATTACAAAAAACAATATTTAGCCTCCACACAGTCAATAACAAAACTGAAAGAGGACAATTCCTCAAGCTGAGCTTTGATAAAACAACAGCTTCATACTTCAAATGCACAGAAACTACTTATTGCTGTGGATACACACACACACACACACACACACACACACACACACACACACACACACACACACACACGCTTGACCAGTTTCACCACATTCTGTCTGTTATTCCACATGTTTAGAATAATTTATAATTAATATGGATTTTTAAATCATATTTATTTATTTATATTAGTGTTGTTTTAATGTGTGAAAAAGAAATCTGAGAAACTGGAATGTGTTTGATGCAATTTTGCACCATTCATGTAAACTGTTCACTCAATTTTGCCTCAGTTATGACGCCATATTTCCTATTGTTTAATGTCCTATGTTCATGCTGCTGGTTTTGATGATAATGGGGATATTTGTTACAAGTTTTGCCGATGGTGTAAATAAAATGACAATCTCACTCCCAGAATGTCGTCAGTGATTATGTGACAGAGCAATATCTTATACAAATGACTTCATTTCATCATATCAAAATGAAACAATAAAAACGGACAAATTTCTCATTCTCCAAAGTGACAACAACAAATCAGAAACACTCTTAAGTGTCAGGTCTAGCAGTTACTCGCTGGCAGCAGTGTATCAGCTGACATCCGCAGTGAAACGCTGCCGAAAACCAGCGGCCATAAACAACAAGCCTCAACACCCGCCCACTTCCACAGATAACACCTCTGGTCGCTAGGGGGCACTGCCGGGACTTACTAGTGTGTTGCTGTGTACATACTGTAGCCTGTGTGTGTTTCTCGTGTGCGCGTGTGACACGGTAGTGTGTGTGTGAAATTGCTTAAATGTTTTATTCAGGCTCTTGGCACAAGCTGGATTAAAAATATGGCAGCAGATATGGAAACAGAACATAATTACAGAACATCAGCCAGCAATGAATATCATTTGTCACTGTCTGGCCAGAAGGGCCTATATGAGTGATGAGAAAGTTTACTATCAGAATGCAATCAATTACAAAGGGCTGGCACAGCACCTTTAAAATACACATTTAATGTAGGCCAAAGCGGCCAGTATGAACGCAGGTGTTCCTACACCAGCCAGCAAGGGATAATAATGACAACCGCCCCGGGCAGCAGCACCCACCCAGGCTACAGGTCAGGTCACAACGACACGGAACAGACACCTTCATCTTCTCCTGATCTCACGCACTCATATCTGCGTCATTTCAACACAACGAGCACAATCCGACTCAGAAACAGATGATTAAAATGTTAATAAAGGCAGATAGAGAAGTGTGCAATCTTACCCTCAGTGGGTCTCCAGCTTCTAGCGTCACTGTGGTCCAACAAAGCAGCTGAAGGGTCACGATGGCGAGTGGGATATATCAACACAGCGCACATCTCCTGTGTGCTGCTGGCTGTCCGCACATTCCGGCGATAAGCAGCTTATGGAGGCAGGGTGTCTGCCGGGAAAAGTCTTTTCTAGCAGGCTTTCTTGTTCCATTTGCTGTCCCAGTGGTTTTATTACCTCCGGTGGGGGATAAACGCAGGCAGCGGCTGGTAGAGGCGGCGACTGCCCCGAAGATTGCTGTCAGGAAGTCGGGGATCGGGTGAATATCACACGCAGCAGTGCCAAGATGACTGTGCAGCATATTAAAAAATATTACAGTAAAGAAAAAAACAGGTTTCTACGCCCCAGCTTAGTCTGCTGCTGATACAGGGGAAGGACCAGAGAATAGACAACAGCATAAAGTTCATGTTCATAGAGCGTGTGCCACGTGGCTGGCTTCAGCCAATCGCAGAAAGGATTCAGTCGTAAACTTTTATTACTCAGCTGTAAATTTCTCCCTTTAACAACCAGGAATGTTTGCACCCATCTTGTCTTTTCTTTTTTTCGATTGCACAAAACTAAAAGGCGACACAATATGGAGCGCAACACTGAAATTTCCAGTATGTCACATATCAGACATCTATCAAAATATGACAGTTCCCCTGGTGGACAAGCTGCATGCCAAGATGTACCCAATCCGAAGAGAACGGGGAAATAAAAGTGTGAGTGAGAAAGAGAGGCAGGGGTGGCAGAAACGGAGAGACAGAGACGGTGATAAAACTAATTAAACTCCAATTAGGCTCAACTCTACTTCTATACTGCCATGCCTCACAATGCCAGGTTTGTCTGCTCCTCACATCCAACATCAAATACATAGATGCACCAGATTCAGGCAGAATATCTGATTTTTTTTTCTGATGTAACTAACTTGAATCAAAATACACCTAAACGCAGGTGAAGAAAACACACACCAGCAAATCTTACCACACATTTTGCAAACCTTCAGTGGGAGCTGGGACTAACACATGCACACAAAAAAACAGTTTTTTTGTCTTTGCATAAATGTTACACATTGCACATAAATAGTCGATGAGGAGATTACTTGAATTTTAACAGACTTTCTTTACCTTGAGCAAATATACTGTATCGAAAAAAGTGCGAATACAAACCAGTGCCGGACGAGTCAAGATGAAACGAACAACAGTAAACAAATCATTTAATTTAAGCCCAACACGCAGCTTTTATCTCGTAAATCCCACTAGAGGAAGTCGCCTAGGTTCTTCTTAAACTAATCACATGACATGTTGTCCAGTGGCGAATAAAAATGCATTTTCTACACGCAAATAACCACTAAAAATTGTCTCGCATATTCGTTTGAGTGGCGCATCTTGTCCTTGCAGGCCGTCATCTCCACACAGAGCAGAGGCGCACGGAGACAAAAGATGCAGGCCGAGCCGTGACTTTACACCGCCAATAAAGTTTACAGCAGGTACACTTAACTTTATTGGCAATGTCAGCCCTCTGCTAAAATACACACACACACACACACACACACACACACACACACACACAAACACACAAAGGGACAATACGGGATGCAGGATAGCTGAGACCAAGGGACACTTCCGGACATTTTCTAGAGACTAAGCGCACGCAAATACAGAAATAAACACCGTGAAGAGGTTGTACTGTGACGCAACATTGTTTGATCCAAGAAAAAAAGGCCACTACCACGGGAAAAGCCATAACAATTAGATATTAAAGATCCTTTTAGCTTTTGATCTCTGTCTGTACTCAGATCAAGGGAAACAAGTATTTTTTTAAAAAATCAGTTTGCGAGGAATGTGAATCAAGCTACCTTTTTACGCTTAAATTGAACTGGAAAGTCTTTAATGCTACTTTCGTCCTGCTTTCCGTCGTTAGGCTGCATCATACCGCTTTACCCCGAGAGCACAATAAATGTTTCCCTTAATGCATGTTTGTCTAATTTTTTAACTTAATTTGACTTAAACAACAACAGCTGACGAGTATGTTGCAGGTTCTTTCTTTGTTCCATTTCTGAAAAAAGAATTAAAAAGAATATCCCGTGACTTTAATTTTCCAGCTGCCACAGTGTTTATCTTCAAATAAATAAAAGCACTCTGAATTGGATTTAAACGCAGACTGCTGTTTAACTAAATAACATAAACTGAAAGTATATAAAAGTCTCACTCCTTTGCATTGCACGGTAAAGTATTTGCACCCACAGTGTCTCATGTGCGCATGAAATGGATCGCCTCAGCTTATTCAAATAGTTTATAAGTGAACGAATAAAAAGCAAACAGGCTTTGAATAATTTAGCTTTCCTGACGCTGAATGACTGCGCAGAGTGATGGGGACTGTTACATTGTATTTACTATTATTTACTTTGGAAATAGTTTCGATACATTAAACTTGCAGTAAATAAATAAATAAAAACACGTGGAAAGTCGTTCTGTTTCAGTCCTTCTGTTTTAGAAATGCAGATTCTGTTTCGCTAAAATTCTGTTCAAAGCTAAAGGAGGGTGAGGTCGAATTACACGTTTAGAAGAAAAGAGGAATCAGATTTCTATTGTGGGTAAATATGATCGAACAAGTGGTGTTTTAAGCCCGTTTCACAGCACTTTAAGTGACCCCCACTGGTGTAAAATGTGATACTCATTGCAGTGCTCGTAGGACTTGAGACTTTCTGCTCTTTTCCAAGTGGTCATCATGAAAATCAGATGTTACGTGTCACCTGCACTTGGCCTGGCGTTCGCTTTGATTTCAACGCTCGGCTGTTTGTCTCGACACAAGATTCGCACAACACCTTGCAATGTATGGCCTCTGACAGATAAAGCCTCCCTCAAGCTTTGCCATTACTTTGTTTGATTATTAACATAACACGTCAAATGTTTGCTCGTCTCGTCTCTCAAACAGCCATTATTCATCCCAAGATTCATTAAGGAAAGCTTCGTGTCCTCCCCGAAGAGAGGAAGTTTCTTATTAAGAGGATGAATCAAACACGACTCAGGCTTTGGAGAGTGGGCCTGCTGTGAATGGGATTCGCAGCCTTTCCTTAAAAGGTAAAGGGATACATCCGCAAACGCGTGTCTGGCGTTTTTTAATCGAATAATTTGGAAAGTTTAAATTAGGAAAACTTTAGTCAGGAGATTTTCAATGTGCTTGCGCATTCCCTTCCCTCCTGCAGCCGCAATATTTTTGGGTGCACAGGCTGAAACTCAAAGCATCATCAGATCATTAACGTTGAATTGTTTTATTTGTTGCAGATGACTTAATTGTTGCTCCGGTGTGAGAACTGGGGTTCATGTTAGACCCTTTACAGCATGTGCAGAGAGAAACCCTGGCAAAAAACACAGGCACTGGAGTGGATTTTTATTTTTACTCCACTTACAGTATTTATGCATTGCCTTTTTATGTGCATGGGGTAAGGGTGGTGAAAGTGTGTTTTTTTTATTAAGTGTCAATAAAAGCAGAAATGATAGTGAGCCATCTTGTTTATTGGTGATTTTACATCGACAATGGCGGGGACACACAATCCCGTCTTTCACAGGAGAAACACCAGAAAACGAGCATATTGTTAACATCAATATATAACAAGACGTACATAAAGATTATATTCAGTGCAAAACAACTACGCTATATCACCAGCACATTAAAATAAAAATTCCCTTACTTTTAAAATCGTTGTAATTGTAGCAGTTGTTATCATACACAGTAAATGTGCGTTATAGGCAGTTTTAGTTGTTGGGGAAATAGCTTGCAATCAAAATCAGAGCGATGCCACGAGTGTGGAATATAAATTCTGCAAAGGCAAAGCTCTGAGTTTAGGTAGTGCTGTGGTACAATCTCAAAAGTGTTTGCTTGGCTTTGAGCTAATTGTCTTCCCAAGACTCACAAATTGTCTTCAACAAGTGTATATTTTTTTATTGGGTAAATGCTACATACATAACTTAATAATATAAGGTCGATATAGAACACTTTAAAATTAAAACCATATGAAATCTCTATATTCAGAAATCTCTATTGCAATTTCCCCAGGTTTAGGTAGCATCAAAGGATTCCAAACGATTGCATTTCCCTGGTAATCCTAGAGAAAGATGTCTGAGGAGCTAATGGCTGTCACATGAAAACGAGTAAAACAGTAACAGTAACAATTATAATAATAAAAACTTGTGGTTTACACAGAGGCTACTAGCCAATGCAACTGTTGCGATGATGTCTGAACACTTACTACTAAGTTATAGGCCTACAATTCTTTTACAATTTCGGAATCTCTACTTTGAAATAATGGTTTGTGTGTGTGTTTTTTAATGTAGGCTATAATCTATTTACAACACAGGTCGGCGTTGGTCATGTTTTGATCTTATCTGGCTACGCTTTTGATACACTTATTATTAAAAGCAAATTTGTCAAAAATAGCTAAGCCATTTTCCATCCAACATGCGTTTTAATTTGCCCCTTTTTCAAACACTGGCGAGAGTTTTATAAAGGAAAAAAAACTGCTACAAGCTTGTGTAGCCAGTACAGAAATCCAAATGGTAATGCGTATTATGTTAGAATAAACGAGAGAAGAGGGAAATTTTGTCTATTTATGACAGCAATATTGGTGGGATTCCTGATCCCTCTTCACAAAATAGAAGGGTGGTCATAAAGTTGACGCTCTCTGCCTCCTTGTGACTCTTCGTCTGTTTATGGGACCTCTCCTTTTTTCCCTTTTTCACCCATATAACCATAAAAAGGACCATAAAATCACTCCTTGGTCTCTTCTTTCTCTTCCGCTTCTTTCTCTTCTCCCTCTTCCCCTTCACCGTCCTCGTTGCCCTCTTCCTCGGCCTCGGCTTCAGCCTCTCCTCTTTGACCCGGAAACTTGTCTTTGTTGTTCTCTTTTTTCCACTTCATCCTTCTGTTTTGAAACCAAATCTTCACCTGCCGCTCGGTGAGGCTCAGGGCGTGGGACACCTCGATCCTTCTCTTACGGGTCAGGTAAGGGTTGAACAGAAACTCCTTCTCCAGTTCAAGAGTTTGGTAGCGACTGTAGGTTTGCCTCCCGTTCCTTCTTCCTGGGGCTTGAAATATGAAATAAAGCCAGAGGTTAGCTGGAATGACCACGATTCCCCCATAAAGACATTCAGATGGCTGCTAATTCTTTCTACGTCTACTTTTCTCCTCTGCACAGTCACTAATCTAATTCAGTTTACCACACATGCCAAATCACACTCACCGAAAAGCAGGATCGGGTAAATTTCTTTTTTTACTGTGTTAAGTTGGCTAAGTTAGATTTTCTATTAGTGGCAACACTGATCAGTGTACACATATCCCACCCACAACAGAATCCATATTATGTTTGAGCTCTGAAAATAAATGTCTTCTAAGTGATAATAATTTGCACTCATGTCTGCTCCATTTACAGGTGTGATGCAACTTTACACCCACTTCCCCCAAGAGTTAGTGGAGTAAGATAAAGTATTGATATTTCGAAGGTCAATTATTAATCTATATATGAAGGCATAATTGCCATTAATTTAATGATGGTGAATTGCTAGAAAAAACCATACACTTTCTATTGCACATTTGGTGCGTGTTTGCATAAATTAGAATGTTTTCCTCTTATATACAAGAGAAAAAAATAACGGGAGAAGGAAAAGTATGAGAAAAGGGGGTTAAGATAAAGTTGCTGTAACAGCAGAGGGGGGCAGGATAATGATACATATCTCTAAACAGATAAAGCTGAAGCATACACCTGTGGGGAGCTACTGTAGCCTGATAGCCTGAAAAGAATGATCCATGAATGGAAGAGGTAATATCTACAAAGCCCTTATGATTATGACTGTACGAGTCTGAGCCACACTGGGCCTGTGGGTCAAATTACCCCCCCAAACCTCTAAAACCCGGATTCTGGATAATCGTGGCATGTTGTGTTTCAGATAGCCCCCCCCCCTGTCACTCTGCATGCTGCTAGTGTGTGTGGTACCGTCGTATTTTAAACTCTGACTTACCCATCCCTCTTCGTAGCACGTTTAGAGTTTGTGAAATATCTTATGTGAGCGATAATTGACTTCAAAGAGCCGGTGTCATGGGCTGTGATCAGCAATTCAGCGTTTAAAGGCACTTTGGAAAGCAACCATTCAGCCCTGTATGGGCATGTGCTGCAGAGTAACAGCAGCCTGCATTTCAGGTTGTATGTGTCCCATCATGTTCTCTCACTTATTTTGGTTTTATAGTTTAGAGACATACTCGTGCATACCCACGCATATTTAGCACACATGCACAATCGCCTACACGCAGGCAGATACGTACTGACACACGCGCAACACAGCAACAGTGAAAGAATAGGAAATAATGGTTTGATTCTGACCGTGGGGTCTCATCCAGGGAAACATAAGACTGGGAGAGGAGTTTTGATTTAAGTGGCCTTGTCCTTCTCCGGGGTTAGAGCTGCTCGACGATTTACAGTCTGGGTATTGCGCTAGGCTTGCGTCTTGTTGGGTACCATAAAGCGTTTGCCTTGGAAGGGCTTCATATCCATAAAATTTCGTTGCGTCTCCGTGGCAAGCCAACGCGCAGGGGTTTTGCTGGTATCCGGGGTTGGAGATCCCAGTGGTCCCGTGGTGAAAAAAGTCCTGCACATGATGGGATGGGTGCTGAAACCCCGGTGCGGCTGCTCCGGGTCCGTAAACCAGCGTGTGGCTGCGGGCGACGCTTTGTGGAAACCTGCAGTCGTAGTAAGTTGGCTCCAGTGACTCGCTGCCTTTGTATTTAGAAAAAAGAGGGTTAACAAAATATGAGCTCATGTTTAGTTAGCATCAAGCAGACGGACTCTCTCGCAGCAGAATATCTCCTTTAGGATGATGGCAGCCTTTTGTTTAGGGTCCCAACTCGCGCAGCGCACACAGGCAGACAAACCGGAACTAGGAGAAACGCTGCCCCTTTGGACAATCTACGGCAGCTCACTCTCTCTGTGCCGTTCCTCTCATCGGATTTCTCTCGCAGCAGTGAGTGTGTGTGTGTGTTTTTTTTTCTTTTGCAGTCTCAAACCCGGCTCATGGCATGTGCGTTGGATGTATGTTAGCTAAGGTTACAGCTGGCTCGCTCGACCGGCACAGTCACAGACGCTGCTTGCTCTTTTCTTTCTTTTTCCTTTTTTTTTAGACTCCCAACCACCCCCACCACAGGCTCCCCCACCCTCCTCCACCACCCACCCCCTTCATCTTTCCATGACCGGTCAGACGTGGGCCCTACGTATATCCACCTTGAGAGAGGCTTCACTAATCATAACCAACAATCTAAGAGGCTGTAAATATGATCCATGCTATGTTTATCACAGAAAGCTTTGTTACAAGCTGCACAATTGAGTTGTGAAATGGTTACAGTATAAAAGACTATGAAGCATGATGCATTTCCTCTGTAGTCTGAATTTATAGTTTTGCTTCTTTGCAGGGAGGTTAGAGCAGGGGAGATTTCCCCTCCATAAAACTGCTATGAGTTGATAGTCTCCCTATCAGACCCTTAAGGTTATATAAGTGTCAAGAAAACAGCTGACCTTTCTTGGGCTCTAATAGGTCAGTGCAGCATTTTGGGAGTTTATGAAGAGTGTTAAAACACAGAAACAACAGAGCTGAAGCTATTCGGGCCTGCGAGTAAAATCACGAATTTCAAGACAAAACACCGCTCGGTGTGAACGAGTAAAGGCCAAGGCGACACATTTACGCTAGTCGCTCCAAAGCAACGACGCACGCAAATATAAACACGACCTATGGATGGTAGGTGCCACTTACTGACCCCGTAAAACCGACGAGGATAGGCAGTAAATCTCACATGGAGGAGTTCATAAAATTTAACATTGGATGTTTAGCTGCAATCAACGGCCACGATTCCCGGCTCAATAGTTGCATGGGCTCCCTATCCAAATATGCCGGTGTGGTTTTTGTGGGGTTACTGACGTTTTATACACATCATCGTAAAATATGAAAGGCGCACTGGGCGAATTTATAGACCTTTCACACTCTATAAATATGCAGATTGCCAATCACTTCATGGAGACTTTGACTTGCTGGTACAGACTTTAAAACCGACAAGCACTAAGGACAGGACAAGCACCGGTAGCTCTTTTTTAATGGGCATATTATTATTTTATTATTATTATTATTATTATTATTATTATTATTATTATTATTATTATTATTATTATTACTTTTGACAATGTTGCTATTTATTGAATTGATTTTATGCTACAGAAGCAACTGTTGAAAAATTCCTAATAAAGCAGTTTTTAGTTAAATATGGTTTCTGCCTCTTTCTTAATTATGGATTTTGTTTGTGTGTTTTTGTTTTATGTAAATGCAATAAAATGTACAAAATACACAGATTACGTATTATGATGCATGATCTCGTCTGTGTTTAAATGAGTTATTTCAAAAGGATGTAAGCATATGTCTCATGTAAATTCAGATTTATTTATTTTTTAAATTGAGTAGCATTTAAAACTATCTTCCACAAAAACAGCCATGTTAATGCTTAAATTTGTTTATACTGAAAGAAAGACTCATGATTTTTTTTTTAAATGCAAAAATGTTACTGTATGTGCACACATTCCTTGGCCAACACAACAAGCAGCTGGCTGCATTCCGGATTGCCGCTCTGTGGCCTATTACACAAAATGCGGTGGGTGACCATATCTGTCATTTTGTCATCGATAGGTTACTCTTCATTCTTCAGCCAAGCCACAGAGCTGTAAAAAAGCCCTTCAACACAGACACACTCCTCAAAACATGGACCTACAGCGTCATCTAGTGTTGAGATGAGTCACCAAGCCTGAATAATTCCACCAATCAGAAACAACGGCGATATGAACAGAAAGGGTCTCTATATGTCC
Source organism: Etroplus canarensis (assembly GCA_015106775.1). Classification (NCBI taxonomy): domain Eukaryota; kingdom Metazoa; phylum Chordata; class Actinopteri; order Cichliformes; family Cichlidae; genus Etroplus; species Etroplus canarensis. The sequence goes on along the minus strand of VUQH01038462.1, from coordinate 16,565 downwards.
ACACTTTGACTGTATAGTGGCATGTACCCTGTTCTTTTTCTTAAATAGAGGTTACGTGCCTTCAGTCGTCTTTGTTTTACTGAGATAGTTACTGTTCTGTCGTTTCCTGTCGTGGCAGCTGATTACTTTTCTACAAGAGATAAAAGCGCTTTGCAGCACTTATATTTATGCACAATGAGTATTGACTTTCCAATCTAATCGTAGGCTAATAGACGACTCATATGATGAAGTGCAGGGGTTTTTGCGGCTGGCCTACTCAGGAAAAAGTCCTCTGAACAGTGCGCATGCTTCTCCTTTGAACGAGTCCACCACCACCGTCCATTAAAACCATAAAGTAATTTAGCCCAGACGTCTAGCCAGTTAGTCGAGTTTGTTTTGTTGGTCTGCATTTGAGACAAACAGCCGAGCTCCAACAGGGGCTGTAAAACTGGCATTTTTGTCCGAGCAGAGCGGAAATGCACTGGATTGGGCTTTGAAATTACAGCATCCTGCCCGTATTGTTTGCTACCACAAAAAGGCAATTTAGGTCTACCCCAGGAAACAAATGCGAGACATGGGAAATTGTCTCTCGCTTAAAACTCAACTGTTCAAATCTGGTCTCAGAATTTCAAAGCCCGTCAATGCAATTAACAATGTATAAGCTAATAAGATTTTTTTTTAATTTTACACACACACACACACACACACACACACACACACACACACACATATATATATATATATATATATATATACACATACTGTATATTTATATATATGGTCTCACATTTTTATATCATAAAAATCTGGTATTTTAACAGCGGTGTGTTCACTTTCTATATTCACTGTATTCACTGTATTTGATAAAATACACATGGTATTCCAGATCTGGATTGTAGTCTGAGGTGTATTATAATAGGATAAAACCTGGCTTTTCCACTCATAACCCCAGGATTTCAGAAAACATAAGCAGAAACAGAGAAACTTCACAGCTGTTTTCCAGGTTCCACAGTTGTCTAAGTTGACTTAATTGCCCAATAGCTTTGAGAAATTCCACCCATTTCACATCTCACATTTCCGTTGTCATTTTCATTACCTCGTATTGCTACTTATTCCCCTAAAATGGGCATCGCACCTGATACTTTACATAAACAATTGCAAATGAAAAGCCACCCTGCAGTTTCCTTTTTTCCTCCCTCATGCTGCTTTCAGGCTCACCTCTCTCTTATTATCCCATTCCGTTACTTGCTGCCCCCCTTTCTCACCCCCTCCACCCCCATTATTGGCGAGTGGGCGAGAGCGATGGGCAATAACCCAGCATGCCACTTTTCGACTTAGCGCTACCTGCTATGCTAATATCATTAATCAATAGAGCCCAGATTGCCTTTGCTGTGATTCGGAGGATCTAAGGGTCCCAGCGGTGCACAGGTACCTCTTTTTTTTTTACCCTCCCTCTCCTCAACCTCCCTCTCTTCTTCTTCTCTTTTTCCTAAAAAAAAAGCTCATTTGTGAAGGCCCCCAAGATGGCCGACTTAATGACGGCCACAGAAGTTTTTCCAACAAATTTCATGGGGCATGATCCAAAGATAATAGCTTTTCAGCCCCAATGACAATCCAATTACCGTGCCAATCAAAGCCCACGGCATGCTGTCTAATTATGATCAAATCTGGCTGTCAGCTCAAATACTAAAACAGCAGCTTTAAGTCCAACAAATCACAGTTTAGAGACGGAGCCCAGTTTGTTCATCCATGATCGGGTAAAAGTAGGGTTTAACTTTGTGTTTGTCAAAAGAAAAAGACAAAAAGAGATTGTCTTCTTTTGTGTGAGTGCAGTGATGTGGTGTTTGACACAGCACACTCAGTAATGATTCTGAATAACATTTTTAATAGACTTCATAATTCATTCATTGCAGGGCATGTGAGGTAAAGAGGGTTTTTTTTCCAAAGCAAGGGATTAAAAAGGGTGATGTTTGTTCTCTCTGGTGCACACTGACGGATATGTAACACGCAAAAAATAGACACATAAGACCCTAACAGTCGCTCACACTTTCTAACAAACAAAAAGGCAGCATCAATAACACAAATGATTAAACATTCATGGCCTTTTCAGTGGAACATCTGCTGTGTATGGGGCTCTAGCCTCAGGGACTGGGAGAATCAAGAGGATTTCTCCCCGAGAAGCACAAGAAAGCAATAAGATGGGGGGCAGCAGAAGATTTAAACACACACACACTTTCACACACACGCATGGATTCATGATTGTATGCATGTGTGCACAAATACTGCCTCACATACGCAGAGTAAATAGAAGGCAGTGCGGGCAGCAACTCAGACTAGCAGCTTTTGCCGTACCAGATTTGAACAACACACAGTCCACTGAACTACCTGAACCAAAGTTCATGAAAATCTTTGATATTTTTACATTTCCAACAAGGCTTACATATTTCCAAATTTTTGCTCTTCATTTGTATATGGGCATTGTGATTTTTACCCTCATAGGTGTTTATCTACCCTAACCCTATATATTGGAGAAGACCAGAATTTTTTTTTTTTTTTTTTGGGGGGGGGGGGGGGTTTTTTTTTTTTTTTTTTTGGGTTTTTTTTTTTTTTTTTTTTTTTTCTAAGATTTTTTG
>VUQH01038462.1:0-13933 GCA_015106775.1 Etroplus canarensis | reverse complement strand
GGGGGGTGAGTATCTTTGATGCTTGTCTGTTGGAATTATTTTTTTTTCTTCTGATTGCCAAGAATTGTTGGAAGAATTCACTAAAAACAAAAATTCCATATTTTCTAGCCAAGGGTTAGACTTAGGAGGTAGGGTTGGGGTCATCAGTGCTACTGACATAGCCCTCAGAAGGTTTATGCTTCGACGAACTGAGACGACTAATATATTGAAAAAACCTGCAGTCTACAGTTAAATCCAAAACTTCTGGACCCAACAGTAGTTAAGGTGAATAAAGTTTGGGACACTGAATGCCGTTGTATTGTTTTTGGGGGGTTTTTTGGGGGGTTTTTTATGTTGCCGCTATACATCACCACAGTGGATTTTAAATCAAACTCTCAAAATGTGCAGACTTTCAGCTTTAATTCAAGGGTTTTAACAAAAGAATTGCATCAACTATTTAGGAATTACAGCCATTTTTATGCACAGCCCCACATTTTCAGAGGCTCAAAAGTAAGTGGAAAAATGACTGACAAGCATCTTTGTGGCCAGGTGAGGTCCGTTCCCTTATTATTTCATGAGAAATTTAGCAGATAAAAGATCAGGAGTTGATTCTAAGTGTTGAACTTGCAATTGGTAGCTGTTGGCACAAGTAAAGGAGGCCATCATTAGACTGGAAGAGAAAAAAATTATCAGAGAGACAGCAACCTAGAAAACCACAAAATATAACTAAAGTAGATGATGGCAGATTTCTTTTTAAGAAAAAAAGCCTTCACAACATCTAGCCAAGTTACGAACACTCTCAAGGAGGTAGCTGTATAACAATTAGTCTACAATGAAAAGGTGCCTTCATAAATAGAAATGCTGTAAAGAGGGTTTACAACAAGCTACAAACCACTGGTGAAACTCAAGAACAGGGAGGCCAGATTAGAATTCACCAGCAAACATCTCAAAGAGCCTGCACAGTTCTGGAAAAATTCTTTGGACAGATGAAACCAAGATGAACTTGTAGAATGATGGGAGAGAAAAGTTACAGAGCAGCAAAGGAACAACCCATGGATTACATACATACCACATATTCTGTCAAACATGGTCGAGCCAGTGTTATGGCATGGGCATGCATGGCTGCCAATGGAAGCGGGTCGCAAGCATTTATTGATGATGTGACTGCTGATAGAAGAAGCAGGATGGATTCTGAAGTGCTCAGATGCAGCCAAATGTTGTAAAACTGATTGGATGGTGCTTCAGAGTGCAAAAGGATAATGACCCAAAGCAAACTGCAAAAGCAACCCAAGAGTTTCCAAAAGCAAATAAATGGGATATTTGGCAATGGCCAAGTCAGTCACCTGACAGAACAGCTCACAACAGAGCAGCTTTTCAGTAACTTAAGACAGAGATAGAGAAACCCACTAACAAGAAACAACTGAAAGTAGCTGCGGTAAAGGCCTGGCAGAGCATGTCAAGGGAGGGAACACAGCATTTGGTGATGTTTGGTGATGCGTTTGCAAAGGATTGGATTGCAAACTATTTTTATCCAAGTATTAAAAACAAGCCTTATGTTTAAAATTGTTAGTTTTGTTCTATTACTTTTGAGTCTCTGGAAATGACTGTAATTTCTTAATGGTTAATGAAGTTCTTTTGTCAAACCCCTTGAATTAAAGTTGAAAGTCTGCACTTTAATCACATTTTTACTGTCTGATTTAAAATCATCTGTGCTAGTGTACAGAGGCTAATTACAAAAAATGTGCCACTGTCCTAAAACTTATGGACCCAGCAGTTTCACCAGTCTGTTGATTATAATGAAGTACTTAGTGTGGGAAATAATAGTTTTACATATACTTATAGGAAAAAATATTAAACCACGATAACTGCACATATCACTGGGCTAGTATTAGTTATGCTAAATGAGGATAGAAAAGATTTTTGTACACTTTTGCTGATTTTTCTTCTGGAAAAACTGTAAAATAGCTTCAGTTATACAGAGTGTAGTGTCATCAAAACAAATACATAAATCATATGGTTTCCTGATAGTTATACCGTAAAACTACAACACGCCCCTATAATATCCTGGCACTTCTGTTCTCTGCCCATACTTTCTAAGCCAAACACTGGCTTGAGAATAAAGCACTCAAATATGGATGGTTTCCACATTTATCCCAAGTCAAAGTACACCTTAAACGCCAAAAACAACTCACTTCAACATAAAAAAATGTTGCCACCACTCCAAAAGTTGGTGGACTCTGATTTTAGTCCTACTGAAAATGCAGTCAAATAAACACAAAAGATACTTTTTTTATGACAAAATCCCCTCAACTGTGCCGCAACAATTCCAAGATGAGATGAGCACTTCTGAAAAAGAATGTAATGATGGGTATTTGGACATATTTTATGCTTTTGAAGGTGAAAAGTGAATATTTTATTCTAACCTGTTATTTTTCGCAAATTTTGTAGAACAAATACCACCTATCCAGCCCTTGAGTTCTGAGCTTTATCACAGTAAAAGCTCTTTACAGAAAAAAAGAAAAGCTGTGGCAATCTGAAAAGGCGATTTCAAGGATCCAACATGGCTCCCTTGTAATGCGCTCCTCAGACAAGTAAGGTGTATGGAGGTCATACTTGTGGCTGAAAAACATGCCTGAATGTGGTTTATTCAACCACTTATCCAAAGGCAGAGTAACATTTCAGCACCACACACTCCATTCCCTTTGACTGCATTGTGGTTTTCCCGCTACATTTACACCATGCAAATGAGCACGCAGGACTAACCTTTTCTGAGTTACAGGCACCCAGCGACACAGCAGAACAGCCCCTTTGAATTATTTCAATTCATAAACTTGCTCATGTCCAGATTTCATTAGCAGCGCATTAGCTGCAGTTTTATGCTTTATGTTTATTACAGCCCTGACATGATCTATAAATAACAAGTTAAGCGGGTGCGGACACTGGGGACGGCCGTGGCGTAATGCTAAAGGGATCTATCATTACAGCTGACAACTGCTAATAGCCAGCCCTCTGGGTCAATCACTACAAATTACAGCGGCTCAATTACATGCCATCATTTCTGGGCGTCCAGCAAGTGAGGTGTATGGCACGAAGCCCTGGGATAACCACACTGAGAGCGTTTTATAAAGCAGGGCAAATACTGAGGTGTGTATTATCTCACTCAGGTGTGTGATCAGTTCAAGACACTCCAGGAGGAGTCATGGCTGAGTTTGGTTTGAAGGAGAGGGAGTTTTAACCTGATGCTTGGAGGACGTGCTGATTTCAAGTAGTTTGAGGGCAGCTTCATGCTACAACTATATATGTTCTCCACATGTTGCATTTGTCTTTAGATTACCATATATTAAACGCAGGTATGAGTTAATTCAAAACCCTAAATTCCAAAAATGTTGCAACGCTGTGTAAATATGAATAAAAAAAACAATCTAAATACCTGCACATCTCACAAAAGAACATGGAAAACATCAAACGTTGAAAGTGAGACATTTTACGGTTTCATGAAAAATACTAGTTCATCTTGAATTTGATGGCAGCAACATGTAGCCAAAAAGTTGGGACAGGGCAACAGAAGGCTGGAAAAGTAAGCGGTACTAAAAAGAAACAGCTGGAGGAACATGTTACAACAGATGAATCTAAATGGCAACAGGCCAGCAATGTGATTGGGTATAAAAAGAGCACCTTAAAGAGGCAGAGTCTCTCCGAAGTAAAACTGGGCAGACGTTCACTAATCTGTCAGAAACTGTGCCCACAAATTGTGGAGAAATTTTACAATAGTGTTGCTCAGTGTAAAACTGCAAAGACTTTGTGTACTCCATCATCTACAGTACATAATATCATCAGAAGATTCTGAAAATCTGGAGAAATTTCTGTGTGCAAGGGATGAAGCCATAAACCAAGACTGGATGCTAGTGATCTTCAGGCCCTCAGGCAGCACTGCATTGCAAATAGGCATGACCATATCTTGGAAATTACTACATGAGCTCAGGAATACCTCTAGAAATCACTGTCTGTGAACACAGTTGGCCGTGCCATCCACAAATGCAGGTTAAAGCTCTATCATGCAAAGAAGAAGCTATATGTGAACATGATTTAGAAACATCGCTTCTCTGGGCCAAAGATCATTTAAAATGAACTGAGGCAAAGTGGAAAACTGTTCTATAGTCTGACGAATGGAAAATTTTAATTCTTTTTCCAAATCATGGACATTGTGTCCTCCAGACTAAAGAGGAGGGGGACCATCTAGTTTGTTATGAGCAGGCAGTTTGAAAGCCTTCATCTCTGGTGGTATAGGGGTGCATTAGTGCCTATGGTACTGGCAACCTGCACATCTGGAAAGGCACCATCAATGCTAAAAGGTACATACAGGTTTAAGAGCAACATATGCTCCTTCCAGACCCAGTCTCTTTCAGGGAAGACCTTGCATATTTCAGCAAGACAATGCTAAACTACATACTGCTGCTATTACAGCAGCATGGCTTCATAATAGAAGGGTCCAGTTGTTGTACTGGCCTGCTTGCAGTCCAAACCTTTCACCAACTGAAAACATCTGGAACAGCAGGAAGACCCGGGACTGTTGAGCAGCTGGAATCCTATATCAGACAAGAATGTGACAACATTCTTCTCGCAAGGGCTGGTCTCCTCAGTTCCCACATGTTTGAGGACTGTTGTTAAAAGAAGAAAGGATGCTACAGTGAGAAACATGGCACTGTCCCGACTGTTTGAGACAGTTTTCTGCCATCAAATTCCAGATGAGCTAGTATTTTACATGACATAGTAAAATGTCTTACTTTCAACATTTAATTTTTTTCTGTGTTCTTTAGTCAATAAAATATTGGTTTATGAGATTTGAAAACCATTGCATTGTGTTTTTTTTTAATATATTTTCCACAGCTGGTCTCCACCTTTTTGGAATTTGTATTGTAGTACTTAATTGTTATTTATTTGCTATTTCTCAGTGTAGGAGGAGGTACTGAGTAGTGGCTCCTCTTGTGTTTCATTGTGTTTCAGGGCGATTCTACAGATTCGATGTCGTTTGTGGTTAACAAATGTCAGAAAAAATTACGTTAAAATTTTAGTCCTGTTGATGTGATGTGACATATTAATGTCTGCACATCATAGTAAACATGATTTCCCATCCTAACATCTAAATTTAAGATATTTTGCAGACAATTACTTCAATATAAGTGGTTGATGAGAATGTACATAACACCTGTCAAGCTCCATCATATGTCTGCTAATATTCCAGATCTGTGCACCAAATGTTTGACTGAGAAAGGAACTTTGTTCCACTGCTTGTGGGAATGTGCAAAGATTCAAAACTTCTGGAAAGATGTTATACAATACAATACAATACCAAAGTCCCTTTAAATGCTAAGCTATGTGTGCTTGGAATATACTCAGAGAACTTTCTACAAACACAGAAACAGTATGCAGTTTTGGACTTTGGACTTCTACAAGCCAGGAGAGCTATTGCACTATGCTGGAAGAGTATGGATGCTCCTACAATGAAGATGTGAATGAAGGAGCTTTCTGAATGTGTTGTACTGGAAAGATTAACGTACACTGTCAAAGGCAAACGAAAAGACTCTGGGAACAATATATGAATATCATGACAACTGAAAGTGCTAGATTTTTCTGAAATGATTTGCAAAAGCTGTAAAATGTAGCCCTCCCCCCCTTTTTTTTCTTTTTTTAACTAATTAATTTAATTTTTATTTTTTATTTATTTTGAATTTTATTTTCCTTCTTAATTTGTTAATTAGTCCAATTTCATTATGTTTATTTGAATTGAAAGATGTTGCAAGGGTATGCAGTATGTGTGTGTAATGTGTAAATGTTATTTGTTTGTGAAAAATTTTGAAAGACAATTTAAAAAAAGTATAAAAAAATATATTTTGCAGTATTTTCTGAAAGATGTTTCACTTTAATTCAACCCTGTTACACACTCTTTGTAATTCAGCTATTTACTGTTACAAGTTTCTGATCATACTCTTGCGTGAGCTCTCTTTTTACAACGTGAATGTAAATAAACACATATTATAATTAATTTTGTAAAAAGAGGAAATGTGTCAAGTACCATCCACTGCAGGTTACGATGAAATAATTTGTCACCCAGCTTTCCTTTAAATGTGTCAGAAGATTAAATAATTTTGACAGCACTTGTCTCAACTAATACGACAACATTCAATACACACAGTTAAACATATACTGATGTTGTAGTTTCCCATTTAATACAAGAAGCCTTGAAGCATCTAACAGAGTTGTAAAATGTGACAGGGTTGAATGCCTGGAAGAGCCGATCACAATATTCCATTGCAGTTCACTGAGTCTGCATTGCTCTGCTGCTGTTTTTGTAATTGTTGAATCTGAAAGTATACACAGCTCAGTGACGTGCTTACACTCCAAGGCCTCTCGCTATGTCATTTGAGCCATTTGAGGTGCTTTGGGAATCTGACCAGAATGCCTCTTGGGCACCTCCTAGGTGAGGTGTTCCAGGCATGTCCTAGAGAGGACGTCCCAGTGTAGACACCAACATGCTGGAAGGATAGCATCTTTTAGCTGGCTTGGGAATGCCTCTGGGTCCTCCCTGTTAAACTGCTGCCCCTGAAACTCGGACCTGGATATGCAGCAGAAAATGGATGGATGGATGGATGGATGGATGGATGGAATATTTCTCTTGACTTAGGATATCTTCAGGTACTGTAAATATAGCACACTGATCCACTGATGATAAGGAAAAAGGTCTAATTATTTATGGCATGACGTAAACAAGGTGCTGGAAACATTTATATCCATGATGTGGATCTCCCATTCTACTATATTACAAAAGTGTTCGATTGGACTGAGATATGGCGACTGTGGAGGCTATCTGAGTACATGATCTTGAACTCTGTCATGTTCAAGAAACCAGTTTGAGATGATTTGAGCTTTAAGACATGGTGCCTTATCTCAGCCAGCCAAAGATGGGTACACTGTGGTCATAAAGGGTTGAATATGGTCAGCAATTATACTCAGGTTGGTAAAGGGCTCAAAGTGTGCAAAGAAAATATCCCCCACACCATTACACCACCAGTAGCCTGAACCATTGATAGAAAATGCAATGGATCCATGCTTTCATACAGTTTGTGCTACATTCTGACCCAAGCATCTGAATGTCACAAGCAGAAATCCAGACTCATCTGACCAGGCAACGTTTTTGCATTTACTGTCCAATTTTGATGAGCCTGTGTGGATCGCAGCCTCAGGTTCCCATTCTTACCTGACAGGAGAGGCCCCCAGTGTGGTCTTCTGCTGGTGTAGCCCATCAGCATTAAAGTTATACATTCAGAGATGCTCTTCTGCGTACCTTGGTTTGTCGTAATGAGTAGTTATTTTAGTTACTTTTGCCTTCCTATCAGTTTGAAGCAGCACAGTCATTCTCCTCTGACCTCTGGCATCAACAAGGCATTTTCACCCAGCTGATTTCTTTTCTGGACCATTCTCTGTAAACCCTAGAGAAGGTTGTGCATGAAAATCCCAGCAGACCAGCAGTTTCTGAAAAACTCAGACCAGGCTGTCTGAAATGAACAACCATGCACGTTCGAAGTCTCTTACATTTCCATCCCCATTCTGATGCTCGGTTTGAATTTCACCAGTTCTTCTTGACCATGTCTGCGTGCCTAAATGCACTGAGGCACTGCCATGAAAATTTGCTGATTGGATATTTGCAGTAAATGAGCGGTTGAACAGGTATAGCCAACAAAGTGGCCGGTGAGCGTACAAGACGGAGAAATCAACACAAGCTTCAGCTATTATTAACAAGTGACAATCACTACAGTTTTTGCGCTAAAGAAATGATTAAACATGTGTGTTAAACCTTAAACTCTGACTGGTAAAGAGCCAAAATCACTTAAAATAAGGAACAAAATGTCTTCAGAGTAAGTAAAGGCAGAACTTCTAGCTTTTGCTTTGGAATAATTATAACAACTAATTACTGTTTGCACATGTCTGCAAGAAAGCTGCTCAGTCAAAATGAGTATCTCATTAAGAGAAAGGGGAATAAATCTTAAGAGAAAATCTTCTATTCACTGATGTGATTGACAGATTTTTCATGAAACCCATCATCAGAAGTAAGTTGACTTTATAAAGATGCTCATTTACTTTGACTTGCTGTAGAACAGAGTCAGTTTCCGTATGCTATCACTACGACTTTAAGGAATACAGAAGTCTTTTGATAGGAGTCAATTTGTCCTGGAAAAAACTCATTACCTTCTCAAGCCTCAGCATAGCCCTAAATGTCTCATTGGGTATTTTTGCAATGTTCCCTGGGATGAAAGAACTGACAGATAAACAACCAAATCCTCCATTCAGCAGCATTTGGCTACTAGCTTACGGTAATTTTATGCCGTGCTTATAATAAATGATATTTATCATTACACTTTGATACCATAAAGCAGCAGAATGTCATGGATTGGGATTGTCACATAAATCACTCTTCTATATTTTGACACATGATGTGTATAATGTGCAGATTATGAGCTTTCCATTTTAGCTTCCTCTGTGTCTCTGCCATCCGACAGAACAAACACCTTTAATAAAGTCACAATCACAAAGGCGAGGGGGCCAAATCCACTCCCACACACACACATATAAACCATCCCTAAACACACAGCCACACATGCAAGCACACAGTCACCAATGCTATTGTCACCGGAGCCACATATAGAGTCAGCTTATGTGTGAACATGAGTAATCACTGGGCAAGCAACAAATATACACACCTTTCACACGCGCGCACCCACAGTAACAAAAGGCTTGCATTGATGTGATTAACACTGTTTGCTTGAAAATGTGGCCAAGAATGAGCAGCTTCACCTCTCTGCCTTCTGCCAAAGCTCTAAAAAGCTCTAAAAATGACTTTAATCACAAACAGCAGTGGAATGTCAGAGAAAGATTTCTCAGCGGTTAAATCGCTCAGAAGGCTGATATCAGAGCCAAAACAGCAACCTTTAACCGACTGCATGGCAAACTTAAAGGGCAAAAATAAAAAAAATCCAAACTGCTGCTGAAAAGAATTTACGAGAACGCAGCTAAAGGTCTTTGAACGTTGGTGTTGTGGTGTTGTTGCAGATTTGTTATGGCCAGTTTAAACATTCAGGTCACTTAAGGTGAATTCCACTTATTTTATTTATCAAGGCTTTTAGTGTCTTCGAAGGGAGGGCCAGCTGAGTTTGAGGACTACTACTTTAAAAACGAAATAGGGAATGTTTAGTGTGTACTTTAAAAAAATAAAAGGAAAGATGTAAGCTAAATAAATTGGATTGTGGGTAATTAATGTGAGAAGCAGGTCTTGGTAATAAAGTACAGTGGATATTGAAAGGTTACACACCCCTGTTAAAATACCAGGTTTTTCTGATTCAGCATTCAGTCTTTATGGGTAGGAGTCTATCAGCATGGCAAATCATGACTTGGCAATATTTATCTGCTCTTCCTTGCAAAAATACTCCAGATCTGTCAGATTGTGAGGGCATCTCTTGTGGACAGCCCTCTTCAGGTCACGCCACAGATTTTCAATTGGGGTTAAGCCTGGGCTCTGGCTGGGCCGTTCCAAAACATTCATCTTCTTCTGGTCAAGCCAGTCTTTCGTTGATTTGGATGTACGCTTGGGGTCGTTGTGGTGCTGAAACATGAAATTCCTCCTCAGCTTTGGCTTTCTTGCAGACATCTGAACATTTTAGGTCAAAACTGACTGGCTGGTATTTGGAACTGTTCACAAGTCCCTCCACCTTGACTGAAGCCCCACTTCCAGCTGAAGAAAAACAAGCCCAAAGTGTGATGCTGCTACCACCGTGCTTCACTGTGAGTGTGGTGTTCTGGTAATGCGCAGTCTTGTTTTTGTGACAAACATACCTTTTGGAACTGTGGCCAAAAAGTTCAACGTTTGTTTCATCAAACTGTGACAAATTTTCCCAGTTGCTTTTGGGTGATGCTGACGGGTTTTTCGTGTTTTCTTTTTTTTTTGTTTTGTTATTTTTGCTAAATTTAGCTGGGCCTGGATGTTTTTTACTTGTAAGAAAAGGCTTCCGTCTTATGACGCCCTTACCCATAGTCCAGACATATGACAAGAAATCTTGATTTGATTTGATTTGATATGATATGGAGAATACAGGAGATTAGATCCGTGTTCTACACAACCAGAACTTACCAGAAATTCCTGCATCTCTTTCAGTGATGCTGTAGTCCTCTTGGCAGAACCCCTGACCAAATTTCATCTCACGTTTTTATCAGTTCTGGAGGAGCATCCAGTTCTCTGTAACGTTACCGTGGTTCCAGATTTTCTCCACTTCTTGATGACTGTCTTCACGGTGTTCCACGGTATATGCAATGCCATGGAAATTTTTTGTCCCCCTCTCCTAACTGAAACCTTTGAACAATAAGTTCTCTTTAATGCTTTGTCAGCTCTCTGTGAACCATGGCCTTTGCTTTGAGATACAACTGAGTAACTGTCAGGAAAATCCAACTAGGGCAGCTGAACTTATTTTATGGTTAATCAGAGTCACTTTAATTGATGGCAGGTGCATACCCCAAAATACTGAATACTGTAATTAACTCAAAAGATGCTTCAGCAAAGTATTAGTTTTAGGGTGTGCACACTTATGCAACCAGCTTATTGTACTTTTTTTTTTTTTTATATTTTCCCCTAATGGATTTGCTTCTTTTTCAATTGAATTGTGCAGGTTATAGGTCAGATTAAAGGTGGAAAAAGTTTTGAAATGATTTATCATGGACTCATTTTTTTGTTTGTTTTTTTTTAGATCAGGTAATCCTGATATTTTAACAGGGGTGTGTTCACTTTCTATATCCACTATACACTTGTTTTCTCCCACAGGTTACAAGATGGTTCGAAATTGGCAGTAGGTGTAAATGTGGCTGTGTCTGTCTCAATGTTTTAGCGCTTCAGTAGACTGGCGACGTGCAAAAGGTGGCACTCACTTCTTGCCCTGTGACAGCTAGGATAGGAAGGATGGGTGGATGGAAAAGGGTGAAATCCTCCTTCAAGTTTGCAGTGCTAGGGAACTGAGTTGCCGACTGTATGTCTAGCAGTGTTGCTGCTGGAGTTGTTCAGAAGTGGTGTTCAGTAAGTCCAGTTCAACCTGCAGGCAGTTTTGGCTCATGAGTCATATTCTGGTGCCTCAAAGAAAATCCTGTCAGGTCCTAAATTTTTTTATACCACTGAAATGTTCAGAAACAGAATCACCTGTTAAGTGGTCAAGAATTAATGATATGACAAAATGTCAGACTCTAAGACGGCAAGCCCAAAAAAGAGGTCTAAAAAATTCAGCGAGCGAGCCATGAAATGCACTACATTCAGAAGCTTGACAGGAGTGTGTGAATATGTGACTGAAACAGGATGAAAGATGAAGTGAGGGGGGGAAACAGAGCAAAGGGTGCCAGACAGGTCAGAGATAAGCCAAGGTTTAAACTAACAGGGATTAATAACTCTGATGGAGATCTGTCTGTGTGACAGATGAAAATAGCACCTTCACATCAACACTTTAATTACATCCTTGCAAAATCTTGTTAAGGCTGGCCTGTTTACCTGTCAGTGCATTGTTTCTCCACCAACACAAGAGCTGAGGCAGAGGGATGTTTTCAGCAAAGTTGATCTGTCTGTGAGTTTATCAGCAAGAGTGCAGTCTTCTGTATCAGGCCAAATTCGATGGAACTCGGTGACGACGTGGAACATGAGCATCAGATGAATCCGTTTGGGCACGGGCATCAGCTGTGGCCAAACGAGTGAGGCCCTTTGAGTGCCTCTCCAGTTTGCAGTGGGTTTTAGTGTATCTTTCTACCTACATTACATAGACTGAAGCCTATTTAGAGAGAAATGTGGTAAACACTGTGGCCATCACTCCAAAATGGAGGGCCTTGAGCTCACTAAGAGTCACATCCACAGATGGCTGACTTGAAGCTTTGACGATGAAAGGAAAATTCAGCCCAAGCATCAAACAACAAGACATGCCTCAAATTTATATAGTCTGCCAATGATTTAGAACAAGATTTTAATATACTAATGCTGTGTACGATTAAGCAATTCCTCCCCCCTGGGATTAATAATGGATTGGGATTCTGATTCATTGTTGTTACCAGGAAGATCTGCAATACCTCTAAAGGTGACCTGGTATCTGGCACCATCCATATTTTTGCAAAACACAAATGCCCAGTACCATCAATGTGTATGCCTTCAAAATGAACCAAACTAAAAGAACAGCTCGTAGGAACATCAAAGGGCTACATTTGTGGATGTGCATGTCTTATGTGTGTAGGTGGCAGCCAGCAGTAACTATGCCCCGGGGACTGGCAGGCCCTCAGGGTGCAGCTCAGAACAGCTGGCCGCTAAAACCAATCAGGAGCAGAGAGAGGGGGCGACGGCTATTAGGAAGAATGACATTTTTGGAAATATGCTGGTTCACCGCATCATCTGGAATGAGACAGACTGCATTCACTTTCATTGTGTCCAGATGATTTGGTAAGCACAGGATAAAATCATCAGCTACTGCTACTCTACCTATATTCCAAAATTTATTTTATACTTTCCAACTATCACCCATGTTAAATGCACCGATGTTACTTATATAGCACTTTTCTAGTCTTACTGATCACTAAAAGCACACACACAGGCAGTGTCACATGCACGTTGGGTGCACTTTTGGGGTGTTTAATTCAATTCAGTTTAATCTATCTATCTATCTGTCTATCTATCATGCACGCATTCACACTCCAATGGATATAGCAGGAGTGTCTTGCTCAAGGACACTTCGGCATGTAGACCGGAGAAGCCAAGACAACCCGCTCTACATCCTGTGGCACAGCTGCCCTAATACAATATAGTGAGATCTCTAAGATAGGATGGGTCCTGAATGTTCAAGACTTTGTATGTGAGTAGAAGGACTTATTATTCCATTCTGGATTGAACAGAGAGCCAATGAAGAGACACCAGTACAGGGAAAATATGATTTCTCCTTCTAGTTCCTGTCAGTACTCTCATGTTGCACCAGGTCCCAGAGAAACTCTATTTCATTTCACTATGTTCTGCATCAGCTATATGTGGTCGAAATGAGAATAAAGCTCTTGAAATCTTGCAACATTTTAGATCAGTTGAAGACTTTTTAGGGAACTTTTAGAACAGCCAGAGAATACTGTAATAATAATTTACACTAGTCAAGCCCGTGCCTGGTAGAGTAGTGGTTTGCGCATCCACCTTACAAGAAATAGGTCCCTGGTTTGATCCTGGGTGGGGACACCATCCCTTCTCACCACTGAGGGGTGTGTCAGGAAGGGCATCTGGTGTTAAACTTTTGCCAAATTACCAATATGGTTTAATTCACTGTGGCAACCCATTGGTGGAGAATACAAGGGAGCAGCCAAAAGGTGCATTTCTACAGTGGTCAAGCCTAGAAGTAATCTCCTTCTTCTTCTTCTTCTTCTTTTGGCTGCTCCCGTTAGGGGTCGCCACAGCGGCTCATCTGCCTCTATCTCATCCTATCCCTTGCATCCTTTTCCCTCACACCAACCCTCTGCATGTCCTCCTTCACTACATCCATCAATCTTCTCTGTGGTCTTCCTTTTCTCCTCCTGCCTGGCAGCTCCATCTTCAACATCCTTTGTCCAATATATCCACTATCCCTCCTCTGAACATGTCCAAACCATCTCAGCCTTGCCTCTCTGATTTTGTCTCCAAGCTTCTCAACATGAGTTGTCCCTCTGATGTACTCATTTCTAATCCTGTCCATCCTGGTCACTCCCAGGGAAAATCTCAACATCTTCAATTCTGCCACCTCCAGCTCTGCTTCCTGTCTTTTTTTCAGTGCCACCGTCTCCAAACCATACATCATAGCAGGTCTCACTACAGTCCTGTAAACCTTCCCTTTCACTCTTGCTGCTATCCTTCTGTCACAAAGCACCCCTGACACTCGTC